>LPNX010351448.1:2891-34553 GCA_001517045.1 Pseudotsuga menziesii | reverse complement strand
AGTCCTTTTTCAAACTAGATGAGGCATCTACACAGAGCTAGTCCTTTTTCAAACTAGATGAGTCTTCCCAGAGCTAGTACTTTTTCAAACTAGATGAGGCATCTTTAGAGCTGGTCCTTTTTCAAACCAGATGAGGCATCACAGAGCTGGTCCTTTTTCAAACTAGATGTGGCATCCTGACAATGGAAGGAACTAATCCTCTCACCATGTCACTGCCCTTACATATGACCATGGAAGGAACCAATCCTCTCACCATGTCGGAATGGAACTGCACTTATATCCGACCTGCTCGTTGGAATGGCCAACACTCACATCTGACATGGAAGGAACTTAATCCTTTAGCCATGAACAGAATGGTTCAGCCATTACGTCTGATCAAGTGGGAACACATCCCTCTATCACATCAGAATGGATACTCAGTCCTACACTGAGTGATACTGGTAACTGACCAGGTGCCTCCATTCCTAGAATGGAAATTGCCCTTACATCTGTCCTACTCGACAAAATGGCCAGCACTCATATCTGACATGGAAGGGAGCAATCCTATCACCATGATAGAATGGCTCAGCCCTTATATCTGACCTACTCGTCAGAATGGCTATGGATTTCAGCACTCATATCAGTCATGGAAGGAACCAATCCTCTCACCATGACGGAATGGCTCAACCCTTACATCTGACCATGGAAGGAACCAATCCTCTCACCATGTCAGAATGGCTCTAGGTCTCATCACTTTCTCTTGGAAGGAACCTTGATCTAGAGAACACCAAGTCTCTCTCTGAAGTACTCGAACTTCAGCCTAGCGAATGGCTTCGTCAACACATTATATATATGTTCCTTCATCGTAACATACAGGAGCTTCACTGCTCCTCTCTACACCATATCCCTGATATAGTGATACTTGATCTTGATATGCTTCGAATTGTCATGGAACACTGGATTCTTTGACAACTTCACACAACTCTGGTTGTCACAATGTATACAAGTAGCATCCAACTGGAGATCAAATATATCAAATAGTAGCTTCTGCAGCCATACTGCCTCACAACTAGCTGAACAAGCTGCGACATACTCTGCTTCAGCTGTACTCAGTGCCACACAGGATTGCTTCCTGCTAAACCAAAAGATCATACATGATCCCATACTGAAGCAACATCCTAAAGTACTCTTCCTGTCGATGGCACTGCCTGCCCAATCTGAATCAACATAACCCTCCAGGTTAATATTCTGATTCACATCGTGCTTGAGCCCATAATCAATTGTACCCTTTAGGTACCTCAAGGACCCAATCATCTGATGATACATCGTAGCATCAACCAACTCTGATGAAGCATCACTCAATAGCTTCAGGTTCGATGCCATAGGTGTGGCCATGGCCTTGCAGTCCATCATCCCAAATCTCTTCAAGATCTCTACTGCATACTTCCCTTGTCGAAGAAAGATTCCATCCACACTCTGCCACACCTCCATACCTAGAACAATAGTGCATCGACACATAACAGGAGCATCACTAGTCTTCCATCTTCAACCTTGAAGCAAAGGTTGGGATCCACTTTACTCTCAGTAAGGCCTAGAGTCATCAGTAATCTTCCCATCCTGTCATACCATGTCGAACCTAAATATATTATGTAGTCACTCCCTCTGAAGCAGAGCATCATACTCCCTCTGTCTTCTGTACTCTGAACATTCTGTATCGGAGTGACAAGTAGCTTCCTATGCTACTAATATTCTATGTGACCATCTAGTGTATAGACTTACATCTTCAACCTTATAGAAAAGGTTAAGATCTTCATCAGGCTCATCATGTATGTGTTTAAACTCTTATTGGCTACAAATGTCTCTTCGTAGTCTAGGCCTTCTTTTCATGAGAAGCCTCGTGCTACGAATCGTGTTTGTATCCCACGATGTTTCCATCTACTGCATGATGGAACTATGAACTTTTCTTCAGGTCTCGATACTGCACCCAGACATCATTCTTCTTGAACTGGTCTTCCCTTTCTTCTTGGTGGCTAGAAGGTTCTGCATCAATGATGTCACTGCACTCGTCATATTATTCTTTGTCATTGAACTGTCGTCACTTGTTCTTCAGAACAAGTCTTCATTCTTCTTTGCTTGTAGGTGATTATGTATGCGTTCTTTCCTACAAGTCAAATGCATTTGTATGGTTATAACATTTCATAAGTAATATTCATATTGGCAAATACTTATGCATAAATATATGATCATGCAACTACTTTAGCCAATACAGCATTCATCCATATCTCACTAAAACTTTCTAGATTCCTTCCATCTCTACGAAGACAACATTGAGATTGTGCACTAATCCAATATGTCAGCAAAGAGGTTTCATTCTAGATAAGTAGCAATGGAGAGTTGTATAGCACCATGAGCTACTTACCCATCACATGCATATTAGTAGTATACTGTCATTAATGCAAACATCCTATAATGCATAATACAATAACTGAATATAAACCGATGCATAGCAAAACAATATCATGAAATGACAATTGAATACTTATCTTTATTTGTTTAATGGGTAGACTCCTTCTTGAGTCTTCAGCTTCATCATCTTCTTCATTCATAATTGCATTGTTTCTTATCCAAATGCTAAAGTGGATAAGAGGTTCTGCAAGAGTTTATTTCTTCATATTCCTCATTGCTTGAGGGATCTTCTTTGGATGATGAGAGCTTGATATTCAGTGTCTTCCATCTTCCCTTCTCTTCTTATGAATCAAGCTTCTTCTTCTTTTCAGATTCTGCTGAAAGTAATTACTTCCTTCTGGCATACATTCCTTGCATGAATGAATCCCATGATCCTGGGAGGCTATTCAAGGTGGCCATCACCACTTTTGCATTCTTCACTTCTGCTTCAAGTTGTTCTTGATTTGAGAGACTCTTATGACGGCATGGTCTCTGCATTCTAGATCTTCACATTCTTCAACTGGTTTCTTTAGGTCATATTCTGATTTTTGTTCTTCCCTTCAAATAGCTTGAAATTCTGGAAGACCTTCAACAACTTTGCTTGCAATAGGTAGTGCTCTGTAATGCACATGTGCAAGCCTTCTATGCCAAAGCTCATTTGGCTCTACGGTTTCATGGATCAAGGCTTGTTCTGGATGACCCTTCAATTTGTACAAGCCTCCTTCGTGTTCTCCAATCACTACCACATCATCGATAGTCTTTCCTTTTGGCCACATGATGACTTGACCATCTATGAATGCAACCCATATTCCTTTTGCATCAATACTGAAATGGAGAGAAGGTTCTTCTTGAATCTTGGAACAAACAATACTTCTTTCATTGTTAGAGACTTACCAGAGTCTAGCTTGTATGAAGATTTCCCACTACCTTTTATTGGATATTGGTAGTCATATCCTAGTTTCACCTTGTGAGGTGATTCATGTTCTGAGAGTCTTACAAAGGATTCCTTGAATCCCGTCATATGTTTGGAAGTCCCACTGTCTATAAGCCAATCATCACTTCCATGAGTAATGTTACCTATGAGAGCTGATATCAAAACATATTCATCCTTGCTTGAAGAATCTTCAATTTCATATCTGGATCTCTTTCTGGATGGTTCATCATCCTCTACAGCATGAGCATGATGTATTCTTTGGCCTTGACCAATTTATTCTTGTGAAAGGCTTCTAACCTCATCTCCCTCTGAGACTGGAACCTCTATACTCATGTAGGTGTCCAATCCATTTTCTTCAGAGAGATCAAATACTTCTATGCTTGGAAGTTGTCAACTTCACCAAGCTTATCATCAAGATATTGTGATAGATCACTTTGAAATGAGAACCTTAAATGAAAATAGAAAAGGATTAGATCTTACCAATTTGAGGTGTCCGTCCTTGTCCCGGAGTTCGCTGATCTAGGGTTTGTCATAGAAACCCTAATTTTCAAAACTTGGAATCTTTCAGATCTGATTGGACAAACAGATATATCTCTTCAAATGGAGCTATCCAATGTACTCCTTTTCTGAAAACAGTGGAGGGAAGATCTCAGAACAGAAAGCCCTAATTTTCTGATTTCTTCTGTAGAAATGCCTGTTACTGTTTCCGTAATATATCCGAAATTTATGCTCATATGTGTCTAACATTTTTTACTGAGGTAACCTCACATGTTTCAGATCCAAAACCACAGGTTTCCTCAGAATTTATTTCACCATTTTGGACTTATGAGCCTTTTCTCAAGGTGACCTATTACAGGACTATTCATAACAGCGAAGTTGTATGGAATGCCACGTGTCACTGGTTCATCCTATGAGTCTGATATTCATACCACCAAAATTAGAGTCCATTCCCTTTCTGGAAAATCTTCAGGAATTCCATTTGGACCTCTGTAGAGCAAGATATTGCAGATCTCCCCAGATGTCCTGTTTAGGGATGAATTCTGGAAGACGCTGGAACCCTAACTTGGAAGGATCATATCTCCAATAATATAGCAAATGGGAGGCATATTTTTGGACACAGTGATCATCAGGATTTTATCTTCGGCCCCTGCAATTTTCAGCTTCTGATACTTCGTCAAACTCATACTATAGCGACTGTACCAAAACTTAGCAGTTTTAGTATTAGGGTTTTTCCTAGCTCAGGGTCAAACTAGGGTTTGACTTTCCCGGATTTTCACCCAACAAAATTTCTTGATCCAGGTCTCTAAAATTTGGTTTTGATGAGGAGAAAAATCCTATGTAGGTCTCACTCAAAAATTCCTCTTCTGTAGAAAGCCCTAATTTCCGCATCGAAGACTAAAAATGCTCGGAATCAAATTCCGCTTCGACAGAAAGATGGGCCCTAAGGAGGAGAGTTGTTCCACCTTACCTTTGCTGAAAATATGTGGAGGAAGATCCACAAACTAGGAATCCCTAGTTGCCGCAGTTGCATAGTGTATTCTTCTCAGGTTAGCTCTGATACCATGTTAGTTTTTCATCAAAAAACTAGCATTATGATCTTAGGATCTTTTCACTGAGAGAATAACAAGTACAGCAATAAAACATAAGCACATCACAAGAGACAAGAGACACAAAAAGTTTTCCTCAGGGAAACCATAAAGGAGAAAACCCCGCAACTTCCTTAGAGATAAAATCAGCACCAAAACAGTAAGAGATCTCCCAACAGCAGTAGACTTCTTGTCCCAGTATATTTCCTTCTCCACAAGTGCGCCTCACTTAAGAGAGTGAATGATGTGTGTGATAAATAGAGAGTCTCACTCTCTATTTATATTCTTTCGTTCACTTGAAGTGCACTCAACCATGTCAGCCCAACTTAACAATTACTTACTCGAGCCTACACCTTAATTAGTGTATAATAACTCAAGTGCCCCGAAACTTTGGGGACTTCCACAATGACTTTACATGACTTGTTTACATTATTAATCCTCCTAATCGGAACATCGGGGCATGACATCATGACTCAAATACATAATAGAAACATCCTGGAATAAACATCGGGTTACAATATATAAGATACATAGAAGAATACATTCCGAAGTTACAAATACATCAACAATGACTAGTTCTTAGAGACCATGCAAGGATATTAATGAGTGCTCATATTTTATTCCTAGGTTTAATCAAATGGATGTTGGAGATAACCGTCTCATCACACATATATTTTGACTAGTTAAAAAGTATTGCCCCTATACGCAATATGTATGTAAAAGTAAATATGAAAAATATTTCTATCTATATTCCATTTAATGTATCTATATCCCTACATCATTGAAAAAATGATGATCGAAGATGAAGCTAAAACCTATATAACTCTTTTCAAGGAATTTTTCAATTGAAGATGAGTGTTCTTATAATGAAGCTCAAACCTATATATATCATTTCAAGGAATTTCACAATGCCTTTGCTTGGTATTATTGGACAAAGAATCATGATATTCTATTTGATATTAGTGAGACATCAATAATTTCCTTAAACCATCCTCATATAAGTTGTAGCATGGTCTAGAGGGAAGAATTTCAAGGGGATTGGGGATCCCTTTCCATATGGATGTAGGAGAGGAACCCTTCGGTTGTGATATTCTTAGATGTCATCTTATATCTATAAAATGGGATTGATGTGAGGTTGTTAGTGTTGAAGGAGTTTTATGTAGAAATATAGGAAAATAAGGTTCCCAATTTATCCAACATTTTCTTTTTGCTAAAAACCAATCCCTTTGGGAGTTATTGTAGGGAAAAGAATAGACCCTAAAATGGGTCTTCACAAAGAGGCATGCCAAAGAAAAGTGTTCCCATTTGGTCTTCATCCCCATTATTCTTTTACCCTCCGTAAGTTTACACCATACTTCTTATGTTTAATCATAGACTCGAAAGGGCGGTTTCTATTGAACATAGTATTGACATCAACCATGTGCTTGATGAGTTATTGACATTAAACTTATGATAAAGTTATCATTACCTTCTCTTTTCTACAATGTTACCACCGATATTACCATAGATAGAATAGAGAAAATATAGAAATGTTAGTTCGAGATAATATTTTGACTCTGTAATTATCGTACATAAAATATATAGTGCCATATGGACCCAGATCAACTCCACTCGGATTCAAAAAGGCTCCTAGATCAGCTCTGCTAAGATAATACAATTAAATTTTTTTTTGAAAAATCACAGAGAATGATGGTTTTCTAAAAGAAATTTAAATTCTTCCAATGACTACTAGAGTAGTTTTGTTCCTCTAAGAACATGGCCAAATCAATCCTACATATCTTAAATGAGTTCATAAATATATATTTAGTTTTGTTGTTGATATTGACTTCGCACATAGCATAATTTCAAATATCTTACAAAGTAAAAAATAAAGGAAAAAATTGAGCATTATATGAGTATAGAACCTTCAATAAATGGTTGAGTATTTGTAAAAAATAAGCAACCATCTCTATATTTCAATGAGAATGATTAGTAGTCAAAGGATCTATTCCTCCAAATTGGGAATAGGTGTCAAAATGTCCTGAAATAGAAGATTAACATCAGATATGTTCCACTTCTTAAGGGAACAACTTAGTATTCAGTTCCAAAATTTGAGACACGTGATCGACTTCAGATCGACATCAAAGGAAAAATTCCATATTTCAAGGAGTATCTCAAGGAAATCTAGTTAAGCTTCTTTAAAATGTTTTATAACCTGACAAGGTTTAAATACCCATGAACATGTTCACCTCTTGTGATCCATATCGCTCATGCAAGTGGGATACCTTTCCTTAAGTGGGCTATGAGAGTAGGTGCAGGTTCTATGAAAATTTGGTATAATAGATCAAATTATTCACAGGGACTTGGATGGAAATTTCCAGTTTGGAAAATGTTGGATATCCCTATTGTAAGATAGCTACAATTCATTTTAAGATTCCCATGATGGAAAACGTGATACTTACTGCAGTAATAAACAAAAACTAACATCCAAAAAAAAGAGTGAAAATGTAATAACCATAACTTTCAGTGAAAATGATTTCAGCCAATTCATTTTAAGATTCCCATGATAGAAAACGTGATACTTACTGCAGTAATAAACCAAAACTAACATCCCAAAAAAAAGAGTGAAAATGTAATAACCATGACTTTCACTGTAGTAATAAACCAAAACTAACATCCCAAAAAAAGAGAGAAAATGTAATAACCATAACTTTCAGTGAAAATGATTTCAAGCTACTGAAGTGAAGAGGATGCAGAATTAGGGGAAAATTTTAGGGTGTGCAAGACTAAACTTCCAAACTATCTAGACATTTGAAAGAATCAGAGTGGAAGAATTATAAGAAATTGTGATAGAGTTCATCTTATATTGTGCCAATGATTCTGTCATATAAATTTAATTCCATTTGTTGGACACAAATTAACCCTAGTTACTATGCACAGGTAAGTAAGCAATGGATGCATCTTCCAGAAAACATAAAATACTAGTAATTAAACCCAAGTATATAAAAATTATTTAAATTAGAGAATTTTTTCAGCAGAAATTTCACCCTTTAAACTTTATTTTTCTCAATTTCACAAATACTCAAAAACAGAAAAAACTAGTAATTAAACCGAGGTATATGAAGAGTATTTAAACTGAGAAAATTTTCAGCAGAAATTTCACCCTTTAAACTTCATTTTTCTCAATTTCACACAAATACTCAAAAATAAAGAATGGTAGATATATGCACAAGACACTTAGGGTTGTATTGCATTGCAACAGAGAAATTGGAATATAAAAACATGGAGAAAGAGACATACCTGGTTCTAGGGGTTGTTAGTGGCGAAGGAGTCTTTGGTAGCAACAATTGGATCCATCTCCTTTATGTAGCAATTGCAAGCTCTACTCACATTCACTGAAACAAATATTATTTCCCCTTTGCTTTACTTAAAAAACATAATCATGCAACCCGCAGTACTTCCTATCAAGGTTTTGCCTCCTACACGCCTTCCATGACAAAGAAAATGAAATGCTTTGAAATAAAACCAGAGAAAATGAAATGCAGTGAAATAAACCCTAAAAGCTCACATCCCCGCCCAATTTTGATTTTGACTAAAAATAAGTCACGCACTTAAAAAGATGGAGCATGATGGGTCATCCCAAGAGGCAACATCTATTGCTGAAATTTTGATTTTGACTAAAAATTAGTCATGCATGTAAAAAGATGGAGCATGATGGGTCATCCCAACATTTATTACTGACTAGAAAAGGGAAAATAGATGGAAACTTTCTTTGACTGAAAAATAGATGGAAACTTTTTTTTGTCCAAGTGACTTAAGGGCCTTTTTAATTTCTAAATAAAAATTCACATAAATCTAATATTGTATGATTTTCAAAATTTCTCTTTTTTTATAATTAAATTTAAACAAATATTTTTTTTAGTTTTTATAAAATATCAATTCTTATATCAAATAGTTACTCTTATTTTCAGTAATTTATCAATCCAAAAACCCAAAACATAGAATTTTTCATCTGATTAAAAAAATAAGTAGTTTATTTTCATCATTTTTATAAAATATAAAATTTATAATATCAACTCAAAAATACACATAACTTATTCCAATCATTTTATGAATTATAAAATATCTCTTCAAATAAATACATAACTTATTTCCATCCTTTTTATGAATTATAATATATCAATTCTATTTCAGTAAAATTTCAATGTAATTAGTATCAAAGTTGTTTGGTATTTACCTCTTAAATTAAGCGAAATTAATAAAATTGAGTTAAATATTCTTTAATTTAAAGTTAAAAAAAATAAAGTGATTGATTTTGTTACATGAATACTAAGTATCTTAATAGAGGTTAATCAATAAATCAATTATCCCTTGGAAATGCAGTGACCTAATTACTAGTATAATTATATTTTATAGTATATTGGTAATTTTATAAATAATCTTAAAATAACTTTATATTGTGTCAATGATTTAAATTTTTAATGTTGTTAATATAACATTTATAATAATAATTTAATTTTTAAATTATGATCTAACTAAATATTGAATGACCATAAGTAAAATGTGAATTGCTCTGTGGATTTTTTGTGATATAAAGAATCATTATCAAATACACAAATTTAGAAAAATAAACATAATAATTAAACATATTCATTAACACTGAATTGTTCTCCTATAATATAGAGTAGCGGAGTGGAATATGCGCACACCCCTAAAGTGAGTAAAAGCATATATTTTTTGTGAAGTTCCTCTCACTGAGGAGATGTGGTTTGAGGGGTATTGTCATATCAATCATATAAATTCTTTGCCTTCCCTTATGATCAAGTTGTGGTTGAAACAAGATGTTTCCAAGGGACCATGTTGTTAACCACTTGGTATTGCTGGGTGTTTTACATGAAAATAAACATTGGGAAAAATCCTAATCCTCAATAGAGTAAAATCCTTAAGATGCCTAAAAGGACGTCTAAGGGCTCAATCCACTCAATACCAACCAAAGGTCATAGGGAATATATAGGATTAGGCTCTTCCACACTATTAAAGCCTCGATTTCACTATCTTACATAATCAATGCCAAGAAGTATAGGCCCTCCAACAAAACCAATAAGGTTGGGGCATATGTTGTCTCCAACCTCTATGTGTGGGAGGGTTCTTTCTTTCCTCGGCTAGCCTCTATTTTATTTGGAAGCAATCCCACAATGCCTCCCCTTATGAAATGGGCTAACAATAGGAAGAAATGGTTATCATGACCACTTATGTAAGCACAAGTTAAATATCGGAGCAAGGGAGTTTTCAATCTTGGCTAATGTAGCTTAAACCTAGATAAACATCCCATTATGCAATGAATACTTCGAGAGGAAAATTGGACATCATGATGCCAAGGAAACTCAAGAATGGTGAATGGAAGAAAGAGGCTTCTCAAAATTTGGCATAGCAATAGAAACATAACCTTAACAATGTAACATCAACAAAAGAAATATTATGGAAATAAAAGGAGGAGGACTTCATTATATATTTTCATAATAGTAGAATGGAGAGAAGTGGAGATTTTGATCAAATATAAACCCATGCCTCACCCATGTGTTCACATTCAACTCAATGATAGCCTTATGATTGCAATTCAATGAGAAGGTTTGTATGGTATGGGGTTTGCTTCACCAACCAAGCTCTCTAGAAACCCTTCCATTCAATGAGATGTAGACTTACATAAATCACACGATTACATGCAACATGACTATCGAAGGAATCTCACATGGTCATGTGCTTAATAAGGAGGAATTTACATGATTTATTTAATGGTAAAATTGAGGGTTGGCATGGATTTTCATATGTAATTGTCCCAACCTCAATGGTTTTGAGTTTAAAGGGCGTAGTTAATGTTGATATATAATGTATTCAATGAAAGTTCCTTAGGTGTTCTAAGTAAATAAAAGTAATGTGATAACAAATCAGGTGAGACATAGAACAACATCAAGCATATAAAGATATAAAGTGAAGAGTTGTGGCTTCTCTAAGTTGTATTACATGACATTTAGCAAGCCTTTAGAGTCAAGGTGGATGTTGTCTATTGGCATGCTTGGAAACATATTGTTGCAACAAAACAAACTCGTTACATCACACTTGAAGTCATTTTAGGCACACTATTTAATTATTCTATTTGTATTATGATTTGCTTGTGTTAGTACACTTTGTAGTGTAGGGCCTTAGTTATCACATTATCCCTTTATAGGAAACGTTTAACCTGCAAGATGAATATGGTGGCCATATCAAGATTTGTAACACTAAGGATGGTTGTTATGAACCAAGATATAAGTCTTTACCAATTCCCATCAGCTTCCATTAGGGTCTATCAAATGTTATTGGGACACTCAAATTCCATTAGAGCAATTTAGGTGACATTAAGGTAATTTACCCCTCATTAGGATTAATCAATTTCCAAAAGTGCCATGATTTCGATCATTTAGGTGCCACTATGATGAATCAAGATCCAAAAGTACTATCATGTGAATCATAATCATTGACATTGATATATCGGATGTTATGTCAGACGTTTTTCGAGCAAAATTCCTAGCTCTAAACCTAGTGCACTTCCTAATGCGATTCGTTTCAAATTTTTTGGCATTATTCCAAGCATTCTACCTGGATCTATACCGGATGCTATGTTGGATGTTTTCTAGGTGCAATTCCTGGCTCTATACTTGGTGCTATGTTGGATGTTTTTCTTGTTGAAATTCATGGCGCAATTCCTGTCGCTAACCCTAGATCAATATATAGTGCTACGTTAACTAGGACGTTGTTTTGGAGGCTATTCTGGGCGATATATGGGATGTTTTTTTGGACTCTAATTGGGATGTTAATTGGGATGCTAATTTGTACAATAATTATGATGCTACTTGGGATGCTAATTGGGATGTTAATTGAGATTCTAATTATCCTCCAAAATAGCACCAACTTTTAAAAAGGGATGCTAATTGGGATGCCAATTGGGATGCTAATTGTGACGCTAATTGGGATGCTATTTAGCATCCAAAATAGTGCCATCTTTTAAAAAGGGATGTAAATGATGCCATTAAAAGTGCCATCCCATGGAAAAGCGTCCACTTTGTCCAAAAAATGATGAAAAATACACTAAAAGTGATAGTTGACGCTAAAAATGAAGCTAATAGAGATGCTAATCACAGGGTTTTGTTGTAGTGATGCTAGGAAGTCTTCATTCATCTCTACTTGTAGGGATTTAGTAAGTGCATATTCATATGTTTTGAACGTCTCCATGCTTATGTGCCACCGAACTTTCTATGATAGACCTGCAAGAAACCACTGGATTAATAGTTGCTCATCAATTACATAATCCAATTGGCTGAGGAGGTCTTTCCAGCATTTGTCGTAGTCGTAGACAGATTCTGCTACCTTTTGTGATGTTGTTTTCAATTTCTTAGTTTCCAGATGTTTTGCATCTGGAGTTTTAAATAACGACAAAAATTGTGCTTTGATTTCTGCTTTGGTTGCTTGAGGGGTTCTTTCGGTAAAGGTCATATACCATGTTAGTGCTCTTTTCCTCAAGGAACCAATGAACCATTCCATCTATCCATCTTCATCTATGACTTGGTTTGCCTCCCATGTCAACTCATAGATGAACCAATGTCATATAGGATATTTTTCTCCCTCATATAGAGGGATATGCGCTGACCCGTGACCCATATTGAATTCACTTTCACTATCTTCTTCAGGAGGTGGCGGTGGTGGGGGTGGTGGTGGGGGTAGTGGGATGTTTTGCTTATTTCTTTGTGCATAACTATTGTTGATGGAACTCTCATTCCTGTCGGTTTTTTTATTTGTCATTTCTTCGAGATCGACTTCTCTTGCCGATGTCTAACTGCAATTATTTGTCTACAGTTCCAATTTTTTTGTATTATACAAAGCTGTATTTGGCAGGGGGGTGCTCCTTCATGTGTCAAGTAAAGTAAGTGGATACTTTGGTTGGAAGGGTATGCCTAAATCATGACCCAGTTTCCTTCTTCTGGTCGACAGATAAGTAGATGACTATCATTGTTTATCTCGTTGTCTAGCCGGCTCCATATACCAAACTCACCAGATCTTAGTCTTAAATATTCTTCGACAATGGCTTGCATTCTGGTACTCAGATTCATTGGAGATAGAGGTCTCACCTCTTGGGGAATATTTATTTGGAGAGCTTCTTGCTTCTCTATCCACAAATATTCTTCCATGGGTGATGCCTCCTCGTCCACGCCTTCTTCCTGTCGGTCATGACCTGACTCTGGCGGATTTATTTCTTGGTCTGCCACCCTAGTACTCATTCCTCTTTGAAGTGCTATAGCTCTTTCTCTTATTTATTCCCTTCTTTTTAGCCTCTTCTCTCTCTCTCTATTTTCTATAAATCCGTCATACCTTTGTGTGACACTGTCTATTTGATTTCCTTTTTAGGATGACTTTTCATTGCTGGTGAAGGTATCTCTTTTAGTCAACTAGAATCCTCTCCACTTTACTTCGACATATGACCAGCTACCTCCCCATAGCCTTCCCAACACTTTAGAAATCTCAAATAGTTCTGTTTACTTGCTTAGGAAGTATTCCCACTCCCTTTCGGAAATGAATTTCTCCTACTTCCTCTGTTTCTCTGCCCAGTTAGGGTTTGATGGTGGTTCATGTAGTGATGGACGAGGTTCGACGATATGAACCAATCCTTTCTCTATCAGGAATTTGAATAGTAAGGCTAGTAAGGAGCACAAAAATTGCTCAGTAAGGAGCAATTGAATAGTAAACCGAAGTTCTTTCTTTTGTAGCTTGCTCCTCGCAGAATTCGTCGGTGATCTTTTCAAACCACTCTGACAGGTTTTTTCTTCCCCCTCGAATCAGTTTCTCTAGTAGCTGTTGGTATTTAGTTGCTTCTGACTTTTTAATCGAAAAGTTTCTTCAAAATTTGGGGTACCGATTCTACAAACTTCTCATGGGTCTCAATAAAGAATATTTCCCTTGCCTGAGTAGTCATTAGCCTGTTTCTCCACGCATAATTTTGCAAGTAATTTGCTATCTTATGCTCCCACCAGTCCTTAATCTCCTATTCTGATATCATCTGCTTGTGTTCATCTTAGATATGTACTACCAGCAACGGAACCAATGTTGTAATCTCACAGATAACAGAGGGTTACCAATAATACACATTAAAATCATGCAGACATATCAAAGAAAAGAGAGAAGAACACAGACGTGGAATAATATATTATATTATAGCAAAGGGGTCCATACAATAAATAGAACTGAACCAAGTTCTCATCTGGCTCAATAGCCTAATATATATGATTTACAAATAGTTACAAATAACTACCTGTTGGTTCGGTCAACCAACACGACCTTAGGTGGCCGACCTAATCTCTAATTAGTCAGCTGATCGACTTAGTTGGCTTACCAACTAGCTCCTCCAACAACCACCTACCCCTTCAAGGACCTCATCTGTAAAAGGCATGGGAAATGGGTCATGCAAGCATTCATCATTCAACTTCCGTAGGACTACACAAATGTGAACTTCTCCAGTCTTATTGTCCTAAACCACCATAGGGCTTATCCATTTCGATTCCTCAATAGGCTCAATGATGTCGACGTCCAACATCTGATCAAGCTTAGCTTTGACATGTTCTTTGTATCGTGGGTTCATTCGATATAGCCTCTGTTGCACAGGTTTCACATCTAGCTTCAATGGTATCTTCATCTCCCATAGATCCCCTAATATCCCTTTCATTTCTGAGAACTGTGTCAGAAATAGATCTTGGAACTCATGCAGCATATCCGTGATCTGTGCCATTGTCTTATTGTCCCAATATTCCCCAATATTAGCAAACTTCAGGTTCTCTTCTGTCCCAATGTTAACTTTGTGGATCTTCAGCGGTTGACTCATGGGGTTGGTTGGTATGTCCGATGCTGCAACATTGCGACTGCCTTCTTATTTTGAAATGTTGATGTTCCTCATGTCATCATCATCTTCAGGTTCTCTAGATAGATTATAGTACATCATCAGAGATTGGATATGACATTGCACATGTGAATCTACCAGGTATATGGGTGGCACAACCTTCAGGATTACATTGCGGATGAGTTGGAGTGCATTGTGGACCTCAGGGTTAGCATCCCAGAAATTAAAATCCTGCACAAAGCAAATTGACAGCTCCTTACAGGTAGTGATGGTTCGACGCAGCTCTGTCACTAAATACCAGGATCTAGGCATTTCATCCAAAGTATGGACAAAAGCGTAGACCCACTCATCCTTGGGTCATGATTCCCACAAAGCCTGACATTCCATTAAATGACTGGTGGGGTCACTACACCCATCATATCACACAGAAGGATAGGTCTCTAAATCACCGAAGCACACCATCATCAATAGTTGACATTGTGCCCATCCATGGATTACTGGTTTGTGAGCCTCCCACCAGCGTGTTGGGGTAGCCTTCAATGATTCCTCCAGTGCCAACAACCTTTGTGGTTCAAATACTTCTCTTCAAATTATTGGAGGAATTCAGTCAAATTTGGTAGCCCTTCATAAAATGGAAGCTTGATGATCTCAGTCGCAACACGGTGTAAATATTATGTAATCAGACCACATTTTCTAAAAGACACCTCATGAAGCCTATTTTTCCAATTTTCTAAAGCACTGTCAGAGACAAAGGATGCAGAGCTAGCACTGTGCCATCTGAGTTCACCATCGATAGTAGGGTGGATATAGTCCTTAGAGATGTTGTAGGCATGATCCCAGCCTCTACCAACCTCATCCTTGATAGGTTCAATATACCATCATCCCTCCTGAGGGTCCATGGGAGAAATGAATCTGATATCTTGGTTTTTGAATGTCATAACTCACTTCTTGAAATTGATAAATTCCATGCTATCATTGGCCCATCCAATCCATAGAAGTGCAGGATAAGATCACCCACCACCAAATACTTTAATAACGTTGAAATCAACATATGTCTTCATACCTTCGACATCGAGAACCAGGTTAGAGACACAGCAAATAGGCTGAACCTTGGCCTGATTTGCTCATCGAAGTTGCATAGGGGACCACCCCAAGGTTGGATTTCCCATCAACTGCCAAGTTTGATTTGTCAAAATATTCACATCTTACCCTAGATCCAAAATAACAGAATCAACTTCGTAGTCCCCTATATGGATGCTCATTCTCCTCTCTTTACTTGTCTTTCTCTTCTGGAGGGATTTTACTATAGAATCCTTCAGTGGCTAATCCCTTTAGCTTAGCAAATTCTCCAACTCACAGAGAGACTCAGGAACCCTATCTAATGACAGACATCTCTCAAATAATTTTTGCAAGGTATCATGCTGTCGCGATGGTCCTTCCTCTATAGAAGGATCAAAAGCAGATGGCATTTCAACCACAACTAACTTACCCAAATTCCTCTCGATTGCATGCTTGGCCTGAAAGAACATATCCTTCTATATCACAATACCAAAGGATGTATTTTTCTTCCCTATGAGCCAAACTTGTGGAAAGGGTCTGTCTTCTCCAGTCGTCACACCTGCATGAGTGACAACAACAACATTAACAGCTTGGGCTCTAGGCTGTGCTAGAATTGTCACAACTGTGGATCCTTGATTCAAGTTTGGAGCTATATTTAGGGGTGAATTCTGAATTGATGGCAGGCTGATCGGCCGGTTCTGAGTCTGCGGTGGGATCTGAGGCTGGGTCTGCAACGGCTGCTGGGGCTGCATTTGGTTTTGGTTTTGCAACTGGTTCTACAAATGAGGGATGTGCCCGACTTACCACTTTGCAATCAACAAAGGGAAAGGTTCGACGTTATTCCCGCTTGCTGCACATTATGTACACTGTGCATGGGGACACTCCCTTTGATAGTGGCCAAATAACCTGCAAGTGTAACACCAGATGGATTCTCGACCTCGTCCTCCTCCTCATCCAAAGCCTCCTTTCCTGGTCCCCTAAATCCTCCCTGGAATCCTCTTCAAAATCCTACGGTTTGCTAATACTATGGTTGTGCTAGCTACTATGGGGGATTTGGTTGTTGTTGAATGTAGTGCACTGCTTGAACATACTACTGTTGAGGCTGAGTAATCAGCACTTGATTATACTGTGCTCGTGGTGCAAATTATGGTTGTGCTACGAACTGTGGTTGCGATGTGTACTGTTGTTGTGGCTGTGATGGAATAAACTGCACTTGCAGAGGTGGTACATAATGTAATGTTGGTCATGCCATCTATGGCTATGACGGCTGGACCATGCAAGGATCCTCACCCTTCATGAAATATGAATCATATGTTCTCTCTTGAAGTAGGTCGTAAGCTTGGTAGTCTTCATCCTCATTCCCTACTAAGCGATAAAAGGAGAAATACAATCTTTCTTCCTTCGTAACAATCTTCTTCATGTAGCTACAGTTTTCGTGTCAATGCCCATATACCTGACATACACGATACCATGGCACACTAGCACAACTCAAAGGGTTCGGTTCTCCTGATAGAAAATAATTTCATAAATTCGGACAGGTGTCTTTGGTGTGGCCATCTGTGCGACATCGTGTGCACCAGAGATCATCATGCTCTTCTTTCGCCTTCTTAATATCCTGCAGCTGGAGCGTCAAATTTGCTAGCTGTACCTAAATTTGGTTCATTCCAACTGTAGTCTCCCCAATAGGTGAAGCTTCTAACTTCATCACCATCTCCATGGCCTAATTTTGCATCATGATATTTTGTTGCATTAACAGTTGTCTAATGTGTGGAACCAGTGTAGCAATAAACCACTCCTTATGTTGAATATCACTCATTTTAAAGCTGACTTGAGCCATCAATGTCTTAAACCATTGATCAAAATACCAAATAGTTTCATTCAGAAACTACTTAATCTCCTTGATTTTTGTAATATATTGGGCCTCGGATTTGGGTTTCTTAAATTCCTTGAATAGTCCTTCACAGATCTCATTCAGTGCTTTTGCTAGGGTTCTCTGAGGAACCTACATGAACCTCATGTACCATTCAAGCGCATGACCCTTGAGGGTGGTCGCCAATTGGCTTCTCTTGATATCATCATCCACACTCTCTCTAGTAGTCCAAAGCTTCACATAAGAACTAGTACTGCATCGGGTCATTAGTCCTGTTTCCATGGAATATAGGTAACTTCATCTCGTCGCCTACCATTCTAGGCCTTCTTCATACAAATGGTGTTCTACTGCTATATCGTTGATGGCATGTCAGAAAAGGTGATGTAGAATGTGTTTTTCTACCTGTTGGTGGAGTAGTGTGTGGAGGTGTGGACATGCTACTACTGGGGTTCAAGCTTCCTGCTCTCCTAGGTGTAGTCTGGGTCTAGTCATCCTCATCATCGCTGTAGGGTCACTTTGTCCCATGTGGTTGTTATTCGCGGTCTTGCGTCTCGATCGCAGTAGGACCTTCCCCTATCCTCTACCTCTTCCCTTGTCGAAACCTTACTCCTCCCCTCATATAACCCCTTGTTTCCTCAGTGATCCTCACTATCTTGTCAAAACTCATACCCATATACCCCTTACCTTGCCATTTTCCTTTCCCTTTCATCACAGTGTCCATGGCCTCTACACACCAGAGTTCCACTACTCAAGGTGCATTTTTAGAATACCCTTCTCACAGATGAGCATCTTAATAGATAATTGTAGAGACAACAAGAACCTACCTCGTGGCCCATTGAATAACTCTCTTTCTGCTTCGTCATATGCCTTATTGGTATCGACTAGAAACTTAGTGATGTATCCTTCCAGAATACTATCCAACCATACGTCGACAGCTCGTGATTCTTTTTTATTGGTTTCTTATAGTTCCTGGATCAGTCCAGAGATCCAAGATGTTGGCTCTCCTCCTTGATGGTTATTCTTCTTATAAGTGAACTGTGCTAGCCATTCGTACAGTATGACCAAAAATTCACAAAAGAACCACTCATAGGGACCATCATAGATATATATGTTCAGCCACCTAGGTGTCGACAAATTCAGATTCAGATTCTCTGTTTCAACAAACTCTTGCAGCTTTAGATCAAACCACTCTCAATATAAGGTTTTATCAGATTCCACAACATATCCTCCCTTCAGTTGCAATGTGGTCTTGGAAACGAAACCATTTGTTGGCACGATCCACCAACAAATCCTCGTCGACAGGGGTTCCCACTCTATCGACTCCCAACCAGCGTGATCTCCCTGAGCACCGGCCTATACAGGTTTGAACCTGCCCGAAAACACCTACACAGTGTATGAAGTCTCACCCAAGATGTTTAGGTACAGCTGTCGAAACCAAGTTTTCGGCAATGTGAAGGGAGGGTATGTTCTCAGTGATTGAACTTAATAATCAGCAGATGTTCCAGATATAGTTTATATGAATCGCATCATGCATTACATACCTATTTGCATAGCTAGTAAATCACTAACTAATCGCATTACTTCATTCATCGCAGTAGTAACATTCATTCATAAAACATCCATCATAGTCATTGCAAATCAAGAAGATAGAAAAGACATAAGAAATAAGATCATTTCAGAGCAACATCCATCATGTCATATTAATTCTGCACAATAGATCCAAGTTATACAATACTTCTCCATAGCAGGAGAATGATCACCGCCCTAGATTCACTAACTGATCAACATAGACAGAGCCAAAACTGCTCAAAGACAAAATGAAGTGACAAGTTACACCTTAGATCACAAAAAGGATTGATCGCATGATCTTTTTCATCCATCCATGATCTTATTTTACAATTGCAATTCTAACTCTATATATAGGCTTGCGCCTTTACATCTAAGGTCCACTTCTAACTAACTTATAACAAACTAGTGACCTATATCCACAAAATGTGGTCAGTCGGTACAAAATTGCATAAAGAATTCCAAAAATGGTTATTCTTTCACCTATCGTGATGTTGTGGACCTCCGCAGTTGCGTGTGAGCTTGCACAGCCTCTGAGGTGCCACGCAACTCACTTACCCAATACCCCTGCCAACAAGAACACTCTCTTATTGAGAGTGGTCCTAGCTCTTACCAGTTGAGGATGGTCCCATAGACGATAGTACTCTCTTATGGAGAGTGATCCTGCATTCACTTGTCGGATCGTCCTGTGGATAAGAACACTCTCTTGTTGAGAGTGGTCCTAGCACTTGTCAGTTGAGGATGGTCCTAATAACAACATTACTCTCATATGTTGAGTGGTCCTGCATTTAATTGCGAATGAGATCTAGTTTCAATTATAGGAAACAATATCCTCTTTGAGGATGGTCCTAAGGATAAGAACACTCTCTTGCTAAGAGTGGTCCTAAAACTTACCAGCTAAGGATGGTCCTGTGGATGAAAAAACTCTCATATGTTGAGTGGTCCTGCATTTAGTTGTGGATGAGATATGCATTCAGTTGTAGACGATAGTATCCTCTTTGAGGATGGTCCTACATAAAAGAACACTCTCTTGTTGAGAGTGATCCTCGAACTTACCGGTTGAGGATGGTCCTACGGACGATAGTACTCCCTTATGGAGTGTGTTCTTGCATTCACTTATAGACGATCTCGTGCATTCATTACTAGAGATGATGAGGCTCTAGATGATACCAGAGATGATTCTTGAGATGATGTTGATGCTCGAAGAGATGATGCTCGAGATGATTATGATGCTCGCGATGATGCCAGAGATGATGATGCTCACGATGATGCTAGAGATGATGATACTCGAGATTATTCCTAAAATGATACCAGAGATGATGATGCTCAAGATGATTCCATAGATGATGATGCTCATGATGATGCTTGATATGATACATGAGATGATGTACAAGATGATGTTGATGCTTGATATGATGCAAGAGATGATGATCGAGATGATACCAGAGATGATGATGCTTGAGACAATTCCAGATGATAGATATTTCCATGATGATTATGTTCCACAGATGATGATGATATTGATGTAATTTTGAAAACTTCCTATGCCATATAGATTCACCAGTCAGTTATATAGACATCATGTTGTATTATAGAACGCCTTCCTTATTAAGAGGGAGTGTTAAATAAATGTAACTGTAGAATATATTCTATTTATTATTATTATTTTTATTACTCCTTCCTAAGATGTTGTTCCTCCAATTAGGGATGTTATTGATGTATTTGTTCATGTAAATACTTGAGGGAAAACCTCTGTTGTAAGTTGGTTCAGTAGTACCCACAAAAGTATTCTTAAAATGTATTTTTTATTCTTCCAAGGCAAGTTGGCCCTGGCAGTAAGGATAAGTCATGCCAATTAGGTTATTAAGCCTCTAATTTGATTAGTATAAATAAGAGAGGCACTTCCCTCATTTGGTAAAAGCATAACACTCAGGCACCTGTGCTAGAGACATAAGAGATAGTCCATTTGTAGGAGAGGAAGCAGTCTAGTCTTATTCTTTGGGTCTTACACTGTACTTAGTTCAAGTCTATATAGAGGAAGTTTTACTGGGTTTTATTCTCCACCAGGGTTTCCTAGGATAAATATTTTTGTTCTCCTTTTTTTCTTTTGTGCTTTCTATTCTTTCATAGATCCTTTTATTTATATATAAAATTTTAAAATATTAACACCATGTGGATGGTTGAGAGTCACTTGAAATTTTTGAAGGGCTTGGTTAGACAATGAGCACATCCAGAGGGTTCTATGATGGAGGGATATATGGTATACCAAAACATGATGTATATTATTGAATAACTTCCTCTATTAGCATCAAATCTCAATTTAAATTGCATTTGTGATCCGGACTTCAATAACAATTTCGAAGGGGGGTACCCGAAGGGAAAAGGTAGATAGAGGAAGGTGAAAGGTAATTATTAGCTAGTGGAGATTAATTAATATAATACAGCTGACTGTTGATTTTTATGTATATATCATACATATTCTATTTTTAATATTCAATATGCATCAATTAAAAGTGTATACTTTGTTAAGTGAATATACATTTGTATTGAATTTTATTTTTATTTTTATTTTCATCAAACAGTTGGTCGAGACTGGGATGCACTTCATTTATACATCTCAAACAATATTGAATGGATGAAGGTATGGATTGAATGATGTCAACAATCTGGTCATGGAATATCATGGGAAGGTGTGGCTTCAATGGTTAAAGCAACACGTCACATTACAGATACCAATCTTACACAAGGGAAATCGATTTAACATATGGTTTAAAAGATAAGCAGGCAAGCATATTAATCAACCACACTATTTATTTGTTTTGCAAACATGTTGATGTACACATTGATTTTTTCCCTGTAGGGCATAAATATGCACTTAATCATAATGGATCATGATGTAATCTTTACGTGTATGGCTTGTGTTAGGTAAAACACCATAAGGATAGGTGGTGCAATGGATGTAAATATTGCATAATTTTTTTTGATGAAACAAAGAAAACATCAAATTGTGGGATATATGTAGTCTTTGAGGTGACCAATGTTTCCTCTGGAAGTTAGAAACATCCATAACTCTCATAGAATTGATATTATGGGTATTTGGAAGATATTGCTCAGTGTGACTTTAACTCCTTCACACTAGTTATGTTTGTTGTCAAATGGTACAGGTTATGATTGAATCAATGTGATCTTGATAAAATTATTATTGAACATGATAATGGATTTACCATAGTTAATACAAGTTTGTTTGAGTTGGGAATGAATCCCTATGTTCTTCCAATCCAATGTGAACATGTATTTTACTCTGAGGTTCCAGGTAGAGGGGGTTGGTCATTTGTTGTGAGACACGATCCAAGGGGAATACCGATAAAGTATAACATAGAGGAAGGTAATCAAGAGGGTCTCAAAGAAGAAGACAATGTTGAAGATGATCAACATGATATAGATGATCATGTTCCAGAAGAGGATGCAAAAGAATTAGTTGAGTCATGTGATGTAGTCAATAATTCCCATGAAGATCATATCGAGGATGACATGATGATCGTAATTGACATCGATGGTGATGGTGATATGGCCAATCCTTACAATTTTGACTCTAAATCGGATGATACAAATGATGAATTGGATGAAGAAGATGATGAATTCCATTGAAGTGCATGAGGTATGCTGTAATATATCTACTCTATATATTTTGATTTAATATTGCGATAGAATTATTGAATTTTATTGGTAAATATAAATTAATTGTTTCTTAGTGTTTTTTCCATTTTATTGTATGTTAGCATATGTTATAATTAGAGACATTGCTTCTTAAGTATGACAAAAAACACATTTTTTGTTTACATAGATTTTATCAGGTTATGGGGAATTGAAAGTGATGTGAGGGGAGGGAGGGGCCATAAGATATTCCACCTTCATGTGGTTGACCATGTTCAATAGATAATATTAAATAATTTTTTAAAAAAATATAATATTAGTAAGGCAATGCACAATTATCATGCTAACCCAAATGGCATGCTTCATCATGTACTACACGGGGCCAATGTTGAAATTTTTTAAATCTGTTCTTGTTTCAACTGAAATGTGGCATGGTTAGAATAGAAATATGCATTGACAGTGTGGGAGGGTTTACATACTAAAACATTAGTGACACTAATAATTCAAACATAAAAAACCATACATACAGATTACTTAATGTGCTACACGGGACTGACATTGAAATTTTTTAAATTTCTGCTTGTTTGGACTGAAATATGGATTGGTTAGACTAGATGCATTATTTGACAGTGTGGTAGGATTTCTAGACTCAAACATGACTGACTCTAATGATTTGAGCATAAGAAACCATAACTGTAGATTAACTAATGTGTTGCACAAGGCCAACATTGAATTTTTTTTTTATTTTGTACTTGCTTGGACTTAAATTTTGCATGGTCATCATTTTCATCATCATCCTCATCATCATTATTATCATTTTCATCGTCCTCATCTTCATCATTATCATTGTAATCATCACCATCATCATCATCATCATCATGGTTGTCATCATCATCATTGTTATCATCATCATCATCATCCCCATCATTTTCATCTTCATAATCATCATCATCATACTCATCCTCATCATCATTGTCATCATCCTCATAGTCATCATCATCCTCATCCTCATCCTCATCATCATTATCGTGATTGTCATCATCCTCATTGTCATCATCATCATCATCCCCATCATTTTCGCCTTCATCATCATCATCATCATCCTCATCATCATCCTCATTAGCGTCGACATTATCATCATCATCATCGTCATCATCCTCATTGTCATCATCATCCTCATTCTCATCGTCATTATCATCATTGCCATTATTGTCATTGTCATGATCCTCAATTTCGTCATCATCATCATAATCATCTTCATCATCATCATATTCATCATCCTCATCATCCTCATCATCACCATCATCATCGTCATCACTGTTATCATCATCATCATCTTCTTCTTCTTTATCATCATCCCCAACATTGGTGTCTTCATCATCATCATCCTCATCGTCATTATTGTCGACATTGTCATCATCCTCATCCTTTTCATCATTATCATCATTGTCATCATCCTCACTGTCATCATCATCTTCATCATCACCGCCACGATTATCACCATCATCATTATATGTGGTATCATCATGATCATGATCATCTTCTTCATCAACATCGTCATCATCCTCATTGTCATCATGAACATCATTATCACTATCATCATCATCATCATCATCATCATCATCCCCGTCGTTGTCATATTCATAATCATCACCATCATCCTCATCATCATCATCATTATCATCATTGTCATCATCCTCATTGTCATCATCATCCCCATCATTGTTGTCTTCATCATCGTCATCATAATCATCCTCATCATCATCATCATCATCACGGTCGTTATCATCATCATCTTCACTATCATCATCATCATCATCATTAGCATCATCATTTTCACATCATCATCATCATCCCCATTGGTGTCGTATTCATCATCATCATTATTGTCGACATTTCCATCGTCCTCATCGTCATCATCCTCATTCTCATCGTCATTATCATAATTTTCATCATCCTCATTGTCTTCATCTTCATCACTTTTATCACCATCATCATCATCATCATCATCATTGTTATCATCATGATCATCATGATCATCATCATCTTCATTATCATCATCATCATCTTCATCAACATCATCATCATCCTCATCCTCATCCTCATTATCATCGACATTATCATCATCCTCATTATCATCATCCTCATTGTCACTATCATCCTCATTGTCATTATCATCATTGTCATCATCCTCATTGTCATCGTCCTCATTCTTATCATCATCATCATCATTATCATCATCATCTTCATCATCTGCATCATCATCATCATCATCATCATCACTGTCATCATCATCATCATCATCATCATATCCATCGTTGTCGTATTCATCATCATCATCATCATCATCATCCCCATCGTTGTCGTATTCATCATCATCATCATCCTCATCCTCAACATCCTCATCCTCATCATCATTATTGTCATTGTCATCATCCTGATCATCATCATTCTCATTATCATCATCATCATCATTGTTATCATCATCAGCAGCAACAGCATCTTCATCATCATCATGATCTTCATCATCATCATCATCATCATCATCATAACCATGATTATCATCACCGTTATCATCATCATCATCATCATCATTGTTATCATCATCATCATCATCATCATCATCATCGTCGTCATCATCATTATTATCATCATCATCGTCATCATCATCATCATCATCATCATCATCTTCATCATCATCATCATGAGTAAAATAAGATCAAAATAACTCATCAAAAAATGAAGCCAAAGTTTTACGGAGCATAGAAAAACCATACCTATACCTATTGTACTAAGGATCATGTGATAGTTTGTAATAAGGATCATGTGATAGTTTGCACTCCAATGGTACCATACTGTGCATTTGACTAAAAAATAATTCATAATCTTTGCGTTAAAATTTGTTCCTTTTGAAAACTAGGATTCCTTGATTTGGTGAAGACTGCAATTGATGATTACACCATTTCTCATGAAACATTAATAGTATGGTTTTTATATGTGTATTTCCCATCATTTGCATGGGGTTACCAATCATTTTGGGTTCACTTTGTATGAGAATTTCCTCAACTTGAGTAAGCATATATAGTGCAAGAAATATTGTGCCAAGGTCTATGTTGTTCGATATGAAGAGAGTGTATGGCCTATCCTCTCTAAAATGCATTAATAATAAACATACTTTAAATGTGGAATTTTTATTTGGATACATTGTTCATTGCATATGGATCATACATGCATCGACTAAAGTTGGTCTATCCTTACAAGAAACAAGTTTGCATGTAGTTTCACATGTAGGTTCAATTTACAACTTGATGATGCTTTCCTTTGGTCATTCTACACCATTGAAAGTATTTTTCTTCACCGATAATGTGAAAAGAAACTATTGGCATGAAACTTAGGTTATGATTTACGGTTCAAAAGATTGCAATTTTAATTATTTTGTTGTGATCCCCATGAATTGAATTGTTGCATCTTCAGAGGTTTTGCGAAGACTTAGTTGTTCAATTTGGTCTCGCAATTCAAGTTGAAGTATATATATGTACACAATTTCCTCGAAAACTTCATCTTTGTATGATTATGTAGCAAGAATTATTACACATTAGAATATGTTGATGTATATTTTATTTTATCAAGGTTAAATGTAAACAACCTTCACATAATATATTTGTCATTGTTTGGATTTGAAAATGTTGTCTCCAAGTTGCAAGGACTTGAGAAACCAATGAAATATATAATTCCAAAGACCCCGTTTTCTTGGGGAGGATTAACATTTTACTGTTATTTATTGGTTTTTTAATAATCTCATTATGGTAGGAATAAATGGAGTTTCTTAAGAATTTTGTGAGGCCATGAGAAGGAAAATAACACTCTTGAGATTGTTTCAAGAATCAAACATTTCAAAAATTATCATTGGGCCTTTCAAGTTCCATAGACTAATTGGAATATGAAATGTATTTATGCATTTGGAGTTATGTTCCTTTAGGAAAGAAAAAAGAGAAAAATCAACATAAGGAAAAAAACAAAGTCAAATAAATGGTCATGATAAATTTAATCATCCACATATTTCCTTAATGGATAAATAATCACACTGGGCTCCAAAAAGATTTGTTTTTTCTCCATGGTGACACTTGAAACTCTCCCTTCAGGTTAATGGAAAGATAATCAATATTTTTCCATAATGAAACTTGAAACTCTCCCTTTAAGTTAATGAAAAGAGAATCAATATGTCTCCACGATGACACTTGAAAATCTTCCTAGTGAGAGTTGCTTTATAATAATGAACCAAAAAAATAGTTAAATCTAAGTGCTTTTTGATGACACACATCCTGTTAAGATAAAAATTATTTGGCTATGTCTTGTACATAATGATGACATCCTTATACAATATTAGAATATTCTATGAGATATTTTGTGGATGTGCTCATGTTTTTGTAATAATATTATAGAACTAAGGTGCATTTATTGTTTCATATTTCAATATTTAAAACTTTTACTCATATAATAAGGAACTAATCACTCTTATTAGTGACTTAAGAGTTAATCAATAACTACAATCAATCACAATATCAAATCTCCTTCCATAAATGGTGTAAAAATGGCTAGACACATATCCCAACATCACTTTCCTAAATCTCAAGTCCTCCACGTGATATAAACCTTGTTGTGAATATATGGATTTATTTGTGATGGTATTTTAATGAGAATGCAATCATTGTGACTATATGAAGAGGAGATCATAATCATAAACATCACTATCCAAGAGGACCATCCTTTTCATAAATAAACTCAAGGCCATAATAGATATAATATCTTCCTCTTTAGTAAAAGAGAAATGTGAAGATCAACATATTGATAATTTCATAAATAGGGCCTATGATCCTATTAAGTCAGTCACCAGTAGTGTTAATATATAGCATGGGTTTGAGGTCACAAACCTTGAGAAGGAAGAGAATGTAGAAGTACTAGTAACATTGAATTTAAGTACCACTAGTTTTTCTACCCAAACTCTTCTTGCTTCGAGTTGAAAGCACTTATGGAAATAACGGTATGGTGTGTCCATAATGAAACCAAAGACTGGAAGAATTACAAAAATTATTCATGTACTTATTGTATATGATAGACATTTGGGTCTCATAGTATAGTCATGGCCTACTAGCCAATAAAGGTCATTTTGTATATCAAGGCACACTTGTAGTGCATGCATTTTCACACTCAAGGCTAATTATAGACATATATTAAACATGGTAGTGTCAAACTTAATTTTATGTGTGATAGAACCATGAAATCCATACTCATTGATGCCATCATAACTTCCCACTATCGATGATGGAACGTGTTGAATTACTTTCCATAAGTAGCCTTCCCCTTAGCTTACCTGCATGATTGTGTCTTTCCCACTAGGGGACTTAGATTTAGCTTTATTTCCTTATATGTTCATGTTTTCCCCTCCCCATTCCTATTTATGGGTATTTATCTATGGATTTTTCTTGGATCTACAATTTGTGGAATTGAGAACAATTTCAGTGTCAATGACCGACATATTTCCTAGAAATGATATGATAAATAAGGCATGGATAGGGCCATGCACATGGAGTAATTAGTCCATTATTAATATAATGTTTTTCTGCACCTCTAAGTTGTCTTAAATTTAGTTCATGTGTTGTATATATATAAGTACATACATATATAAAAGTACATACATACATATATATAAATATTAAAAAAAAACATTAGATAAAAAATAAAAAATAATAAGAATAAAAAATAAATAAAAATATATAACATAACAAACAAACCAAAAATTTCAACCATTATAATTTAATTACCTCCCAACTCGCACAAATGCATTTTCACTTACCTCACCAGGCCCAGAGCACGGAGGTCACAGAGGTCATAGAGAGATTACATTTTCACTTACCTCACCAATCCCGCATCCTGGAGGTTTTCGAGGTCTCGAAGGTCATAGACTTCGAGAGGACGCAAAGAAGAGGTCGCTGAGTGGATTCAATGCCCCAAAAATCGGTAAATACCTTCCATTTAAACCCATATTACTCTGTTAAATTTGTTTTAGGATGAATTTTACTCTGTGAATGCATATGAATGGGTAATACTATCCCTATTGTATGTATCCCAACTCCCACGAAAGTGCCTAAATAAGTGAGAGATCGACTTAGTAGTCGAGACACCCATCGATCTTTGTATATGCATGGTTCCATTACAATTTTGTGTGGTGGGTTGGTTATCCCATGAGACTCTGTGCCAATCACTCTTAATTTACCCAATCTATCCATGGTAAATAGATAATGCAGAGTTACAATTTCCAATATATACATAGCTATAACTTACTAATAAGGACTTAACCACTCAATTATGCAAATGCTATTTCTTTCTGTTTACATCCTTAGGCATGTTGGTGGCAATTGTTTCCTCTTCCTTTGAGTCATCCTACTTACTGGTTGTATATGTCTCCTCCATCTTTTTGGACATCAGATACTTGGATTCAGGATTATTCTCCACCCTTCATCAACTTCTTCTTTATAGCCAAGAGTTTTCCAATATTATATAGTAGGATTACTCTATAGTCTCTTTGGTTGAAGATATTGTCAAAGACTCACTCCAAAATATGGAAGAACCCTTGAGCATGACTATTGATAATCCAGAAGAAGAACTTAACTTATATTTTTTCTGAGGTGGTGGTACTCCTCCACAGACTCCTACCAATTCACCAAATTTGCAAGTCAGAATGCCTACAAGTCCTCCTAGAGGTCAATCTAGCATGGCAGTCGCTAATGCTAATTTTCCATGGCTAGTAGAATATGTTGTTGCAGTTATTGGATATGTGCATGTCTTACTAAAACATCCCAAAAATTTACTTCCAAATTTTTATCATGATAAGAAGGATTGTCCCAAGGATCATGTTAATATCACTAGTACAAAATGAGGAATTAGCTACTAGGTGACTAAAAATTCTAGTCACCACAGGTTTTTCAAGTGATTTACTACTAAATATGAGCAATTTTGATTGACCCAACTATAAACAACTACAATTAACGACTAATTTAGTCACCAGTTAACAAATATGACTAGATAATAAGTGACAGAGTTAAAAATGACTAAAATAAACGACTAATTTAGTCACGACATAAAAAATGACTAGCTAGAAGAATATCAATTAGTCATTTATGTTAGTCATTTTTAATTGTGTCATGGAAAATTGCAAATTTGGCAATGAAGTGTAATTTTTGTAAATTGTCTACCTTCTATTAGTAATATTAGTGCCATGCACCTCGATCTTCAGATATCCAACAAAGCAATTGCATGAACTTTTAGCCTTATGGGGGCTTTTATGGTTCGCAAAAAAAAAATATTCTCTAGCTTTTTATTTTTGGCGCATCAAAGGTCATGATAATTGATTGGGCCAGAGGTCTCACCAAGTTGCAGTCACTGAGTTATATATGATTGTTGGTTGAAAAGGATTGGGCTCCTAAAGAATTGTTTTCTTTCTTTATCCTTCAGGCACCTATACAGGGAGTTCAATTCTGACGCGGACAAGTACCTATCAAATCTTGCGATAGGAGACTGCCCTGGTATTCTTCACTAATTATGTAATTTGTACTCAAACATAATCATGAACACTGAAGGTCGCTTTATCTGCTTCTAGTTTCTCCATTCTGGTTTTGCCTTGGACTGTTTTAGGTTGTATCTGCATGACAACTCTCCAGAGCCCTGCTATTTTTTGTCTCACAGTTATTATGTCTTTTCCGCATTTTTGCTTTCTACAGGTTCACGGGTAGAATCCCTCTCATTTATTTTTGGATATTAATGTAATGTTTTGCCCAGGGCTTCAATATTGTCTTCTACCCTACTTTGAAGGGGATTTTACATAAACAACTATGATGTAATTTTGATTCTTATGAATAACAAATTACATATTTTTTTACAATGAAAAAAAACCATTAATATAGAAAGAATCCACCATGTTTTTTTCTATATTTAGGAAAAACAATTTAAAAAGATATATTTTAACAAAATATATAATCTAAATTTCAATAAATTATAACAAAATATATCATTTATATTTCAATAAATAGAGATTCCATAATTTTTTCATTTACACCTTGGAAAAAACACAATTTAAAACAACCTATTTTGACAAATATATAATATATATTTTTATGTATAAATTCGTTTCCATTTTTCTTGTTTAACCTGTGCTTTAGGTTGTTTCTTTTTTAAGCTTCAGATTGAATTGATTTATGTTGTTTCCTTTTAAAACTTTTGTACACTTTGGATTGAATAGGGAATGGAGAGAACCAACAAATGGAGAGAACCAACAATGGCAGTTGGGCAATCACAATCACAATCTTTTCATTTCAGCATTTATGGCATTTCTGGTTCTGCAATTTCCTCTCCTCTTTCCATGGCCATGGAATTTCCGCTTGCTGGTCCGTCTTCTCATTTCGTGCTTTCAAGATGGATCACATCTTCTCGTTTGGTGTGTTGTGTCTTTCTTGAATCTAGATGTCGATGTTTGAGTCTCGAGAGTAGGCATCTCTGCCCGCGTCTATTTGTGATAGAGAACGGTGGTCGCCTCGAGGGAAAATGGATTAGGGGGTTGGATATGATTCTTTCTATGATATTTATTTATGTTCGTACGTCTGTTTTCTCCCCA
>LPNX010351439.1:229060-292325 GCA_001517045.1 Pseudotsuga menziesii | reverse complement strand
CAGTCTCCAACCCGATCCTCTGGTGAAGACTGCATTAAGCTCCTCATTTCATCCAGGACACGGGGTAATTCTTCATTGAACAGCATTTTGTACATCTCAGACATGATTGGATTGGCAAATTCGAACATGCTGATTTGTTTTGGTAGATCAGAAGAGCATAGAGTACTCAGAAACTTCAACTCAGAGATATTGGAACATACTAGCATATTAAGCAGATAAATCTAGAACCTGAAAAACCGGACCTTGGGGAACTCGCTTAGCTGAAGATGAATTGCTTCAGCCAGGTATTCGTCTAAATTAAAAACTGGGGTTGACTGAGACTCAGAAACAGGGGAACTCATTCTCAACAAAAATCCGAGAACGACCTCGCCCACACGATAATCCTCATCTAGGCCTAGTACTTGACATACCAAGGAAATGACCAATTGAACTTCACTCTTGAAAATATTCACAGGGTAGGGCATGAATACACCATCTAAAGACTGACCATCCTTTAAAACACTCGACAGGAATTTACAGCGGGTTTCGGCTTCGCACTTCTTGTACAATTCGAGTAGGATTGACTCATTTATCACTTCACGACTATTTGGGTAATTTTCCGGCAAACTAAGGATTTCTCGAATGACCGCAGCATCAAATCTACACAATACTTTGGACGCAGACCAACTGACAATAATTCTTTGAGACGGAGAATAATTCACAGCACACCACTTTGCGAACTCTGGGAAATGGAGGGTTTGCTCAATGGCGAAATAGTACAAGAAAGACTTGCACACGTTCAACACATCGTTCCCCTGCGAATGGTAATGCCATAATCTCTCTTTGCTAACAGACACGCTTTCCATAGAAAGTAAGGGGTCGCATACATTCCTATCCCTGTCTACTAAGAATTCTTCTCTATCATCTACGACTTGACCCGACATTTGAGCTTCTTTTTCCTGGTCCATTACTGAATTTCACACTGGTAACTTTGAGAAGGGGAATTACAGAGTTACTGGGTTTCAGTTTTACCTGGTTTACTGTGGAGGCGCATGCCCGGAGCGTGTCTGCACCTGACGAATAGAAGCTGGGCACTGACAAATGGAAGCCGATAGATAGACCAGTCCTTTTCACCCATTCCCAATGAATAAAATAACAATGATGTGGGTCAACGTTACCTTTATAGGCCGCTTTCATCCCTGGAGCCTACCACAATTCGCCACGTGGACGATCATTTACTTTCCGCAACCACCATCTACTATCAACCGCGCGTCTTTCTCCTCCGGATTCATTACCAACCGTTGATCTATTCTTTGCAATTTTCTGGCCCTCGGATCGCATGCCACGTATCTTTCTCCGCCGGGCGTCTTGGCGATAAACACCATGCAAGTCTCCCTCCCGAAATCGCTTATGATCGTAGATGTGACGTACTTCCCCCTTCACCGTCGGATCAAACGCCACGTCACACATTCCACGGAGCCCTTTGACATTAACCATCGTGCAACTCTGAGTCCTGGAATCATCCACATCCGTCGATCTGTCATGCCTTTACCGGTGGGCCGTTGGATCATGTGGCATTTACCAAATTCCGCTGGGCTCCTTCGCTTTAACCTTCGAGCAACTTTGATCAGCGGAATTATTCCCAGCCGTCGATGCGATATGCCTTTAACCACGCACTGTCGGATCATCCGCCATGTACCCGATTCCGCTGGGCAATCCGGGGTTATCTGCCGTGCACGTTCATCTTCCGGAATCCATAACAATCGTTGATCTATTATGCTTTGATCTCCAACCGTTGGATCAAACATCATATAACGAGTTCCGCTAGGTGGTTCGGGATTATCCCTCGTGCAGGTTCATCCCCCAGAAACCATAATGGGCGTCGATCCACTTCATCTCTGATCCTCGGCCGTCGGATTAATCACCACACACACATTCCGCTGGGCGCTTTCGGCTTATCCGCCGTGCAGGTTCCGGTTACGGAATCAATCCCATGCATTGATGTGACCCGATCTCGCCCCTCCACTGTCGGATCGAGAGGAGTATACATGATTCCGCCCGCCTCCATTTGCTTAACTAACTCGTGCTTTCACAAGGGGGATTATATGTGAGCCGTGGATATGCTTGGGACAACTTTATAACCTTTGATCTGTGCCGCTGGTTAAAATCCCGAACCTGTCCTATCCTCCTCGCATGTTTCGAAGAGTGGAGGGAATACCAGCCATTGATTTGCTCTCCTCTTTCATCACGGCCTAGGATCTTTACTAACTTGGCCGACCTTTTGGTTATCATTCCACCTTTACATTATATCCTTAAACCAAAGTATTTAAACAACATAATATTACCTCCACCACGGTCTTATTTCTGCTTTGCTAAATACAGGTGTTAACAGGTTCTATGGAAGAAGAAGGGCTGGAAGCCCCAATGACTCAGTTAGATGTTGGACATGCAATCAAGTCGGACATGTTGCTACCACATGTCACACATTGAGGTGCTACACCTGTAGTGGGTTTGGACACAAAGCCCATGAATGTGCCAGTCAAAGAAGTCAACCAAGAAGGAGTACTTCATACATATCAGCAAGAAGATTTGAAGATCAGAAGACAAATGCCTACAGTCAGGGATATGCTCAGGCATGGAGAAATGAAGTGGATCAAAGAAGTATTGGAAGTTCCAACAGCTCAGTTAGGTGCTGGTCATGCAACAAATTTGGGCACAAAGCACAAAACTGTTGGAATGATATGAGAAGACTAACATATAGCTCAGCCAAGAAAACCAGCAAGGACAATGAAGGAACAGATGCTCAAAGGATAGATGCCAAGAAGCAAGTATGGATAAGGAAGACTGAGCAGTTGCAGAAAGGAGAAGCTGATCAGAGCAGGGAGGATGGCTGCCATATGGCAAGCCAAGTGTAAGGTCTCTCAAAGACCTTAGCACACCTTGAGTTCATGAGGCTGGAGAATGAACTCAAAGGAGAAATGATGGTTACTCCAGGCATAGAGACAGGTCCTAAGATCGTGCATATTGACAGGGGGAGCATTCAACAGTGATCAGAGATTTCAGAGACAGGTATGTGGACACCCTTTGCCATTGATGCCAAAGGGGGAGAGATGAAGACAAAAGGGGAGCATGCTCATAGGGGGAGCATGAGTTGTTGTCATCAATGACAAAGGGGGAGATTGTTGATGAAATTGTCATTGATGCCAACATGGTCTTGATGCCAACATTGTCTCATTGATGCCAGCACCCAGCTGATGATGCTGAAGACCCTAGAGATGGTCTTGAAGTTCTGGTAGACGTTGAGGAAGCTTTTGGAACCTTGAAGAAACTGTGATGGCAAGGATGCAGAATAATCAAGTGGACTCCAATGGAACAGATTGTCTCATTACCTACATTTGGAGTAAAGCAAAGTTGCCTCTATTGCCAATTGGGGTTGAATGGCGAGGGAAGTAACATTCAAGCGACCCACTAGGATTCTAATACTTTGGAGGCATGTGCATGGTGTTGTTCATTGTCGGCCAGTTTGCCTGCAAAAGCAAGCCAATTTGTGATTCACGATTTGTGACCTTGTTAATCCCGTGTAAGTGGGGCCACACTGCACAGGTTGATCAGGCGTTGGATGCCCTAGTTTCCCTGCTGTAGGTTGTGATCTTGCTCTAAACCAGCCTCAATGAACCAATTCTGGAAATTTGTAGCAATCTAAAGAGGCAAAAGAGCAGGTCTACACGTTCTCAGCATGATCAGTCCTACCGTATGGATCCTGTAGCAGATCACATGCACTGAAATTTGATGAACAGTGGTGACTTGGCCAAACTCCAGTTTGATATTTGGAAGAAGAGAAAAGATTACCATAGCTTGGGTATAGCATCAAGTTTTAATGAAACAACCAGCTGGCACTGATCTTATAACAGCAATATAGAGAGAAGTATATATTATAGATACACATTTGAATGAGCAGACCTAATACCCAACAAGCAAAATAAAGACAAGTCGGCTCAGATATTTTTTTTATAGGATGTCAACCCAATAAACAAAAAAATATGAATTCAGCCCAGAAGTAAAAACTTATTATGTCGGCTCCTATTTTTTTACAAGTCGGCCCCATTGAAAAATTTCACAAGTCGGCCCCAATAGGATGTGAAAAATTAATATAAATACCCCACAATTTCACTTTAGAATGTGGAGATTTTTGTGGGACAGCTCTGAAATACTGTCTGAGGCAACCGCAGGAGAATTTTGGGTAGCAGGAAGCTTTTGGGAGAGTTTGGACAGCTCCCTGGCTCTGACTTGAAGCAGCAACACCACGTCCTATGTTCAACTTTGCATCATATCAGCACGAAGGAGAGAAGACTGTTTGCTGTAGCGTGTTCTCTTGTCCTTTTGCTTGCGGCCTTTCAGTCTCTTTGATTCTCTGCAATTCCAGAAAAATTGAAGATTTCAACCAAGGCAAAGATTGCAAGAGGGCATAACATATGATGAATGCATACAATCAGATACAGGAATGATCACGACCAGCTTCCTATGATTATGCTCAAACATTGAGAATGTGTTGATGACGGGATTTGACTTTTATGATTCTATGGAAATAAATCAATTGACAGGGATATATCTATCAGAGTGGAGATCCGGGTGTATGGTTCAATATTCCTGTAGCACAAATGTATTCTGGCAGCAATTATCAATTTCTGTAGCGGCTGAATCTGGATTCCAGTGTAATTGAATGCTGGATCGATTCTGTATTGGTTCTTTGATTAATTGCCTGATTGTAAGGTCTTAGACAATTGATATTTTGTGCGGTGAGAGACTTGAAGAGTATCTGGTTATTACATTAATAGCAGCAGCTGAAGTTCAGACTTGAGGTAAAGCATTCAAACTAGCAACATATTTCTGTTGATTATGATAGAAGACAGAGCTCGGTATTGCCTTCGGGGTTTGAAGCATACACAGTCCGAGGGAGAAGTAGTCCCAGTTTTTACTTAAGTTTTGCAGTCTGAGATAAACATATGATGGCATTTCTAAGGATGAATTAATCTAGTGTTGAAGGCTCTTTCACACTACTCTGCAGTAACATAGATCCAGGTCAGTATACAATGATGATGGTGCATAAACAGTAAGAGGTAAGTCTGCTATATTTTACATGATGAATGTTCAAAATTGTGGAACAATGATCGAGGTATGATCAGACACTAAGATGCTGATATGATATAGATACAATGAAAGAGATATGAATAGTGATGTACAATGTTGTACAGTCAAGTGGGTGAATAGGAATAGTGTATGCATACAGTGGAGTATTAGCAGTGGTAAATATGCAGTGTGAACAGTATTGGATATACACCACTATGATGTTGAATTGATTAACAACACAGTGATTATGACTTGGTTAACAGACCCTTGACAACAGTGGTGATGCCCTAGCTGAACAATGACAGAGATGAGCAGTAGTCTGTTCATGATATCACAGTTACATGTATGCATACAATGAAACTGAACTCTGAACTCAGATGGTTGTAAAGCACCGAGGATGCTAAAGTGAAGGCAGATTGACTAAGTCTGGTTTGTTTTGATTACACACAGTTTTGACATCTTTTACAACTGTCCAATTTTGGGACTTGCTTTGGGTACATAACTCTGAATTTGAATGACTATGAGCATGAAAAATTCGAAGATTGTTTGAAGGTTTCCACAATATAAATCATGCATAGATAAAGCACATGATCCTGTGAAGAATGAACAGCCCTAGAGACCACAGTTTCATCCACAGTCTAAGTTTGACTTAGATTGAAGTCTTTCACAGCGTATTTCCAAAGTTTGAGATTGTCTTTGTTCGGGCAGACATGCACTATAAATATTTGAGCAGAGATTGAGACTATGACCAGCAATAGTGATGATGAGCAGATGAACAAGAAGATTGATGAGCAATGAAGAGGATGAGTAGCAGAGGTTAACAAGCTGAGATTGACCAGAGATTCATGTGCAACAGTAAGCAAATGAACAAGAAGTTGATGAGCAGCTGACCAGCAACAACAGAGATGAGCAGTCCTTGATAACTTGGCAGTATTGAAGAGCAGGTGTGTTGCAGCAGTGTTAATAAAAGTAATCAGCAGTATTGACCAGCAGCAGATTGAAGAGACAAGTGATGAAGTAATGTAACAATGAGCTTTAATGTAAATGCAAGCTTGTCTTGCTTTTGAGGTTATGATACCTCAAATCCTTCTTAGCAGGGTCTAAGAAAACCAAGCAGGGTCCTGGATACATAGTAGGTGCTCTATATATCAGTAGGTGCTGATTTTGCCTAACGGTTGTAGCCAGACCAAAATAATATAAAAAGATTACAAATTTATATGGTGTGGTGTTATTCTGTGTTATGATTCTTGTTGAGTTAAATGCTATGATATGTGAATGATATGAAATGATTATGAGATTGGTAAAACAATGAAATGATGAATTAAGTAGTTAAGTGTGACAGGTCAAGAAAAGTTGTAAAAATTGCTTTACACTGATTCACCCCCCCTCTCAGTGTCTACAAGTCAATGGTTCGAGGCTCGACGAAATGTGCGCAAAATTTGAGCCCATAGTTGGTCGTGTTTATAGGGGTTATATTGGAGCCACCAGAATCGACCTCGTATCACATGAGTACGAAACTGACATCGTTGTTGATTCCACACACATATTAAATTTAGAGTACATAATGAATATGTTAAAATATTTCTATATATTTTAAAATGTAAAAAAAAAAATTTAAAAATAATACTAGGTAATTAATTTATTAATTTAGAAAAGAAAAGAAAAATATAAATTGATTTAATGATTTTTTATACAAATCATAATATTTTATGGGAATTTTATTAAATTAATTTCATTATAAAAACACACAAATTGGTTTTATAAGAAAATAAGTAATTTAAATTTAAAAATGTATATATATTTATTATTTTAAATTTTAATTTTCGAATAATGGTTAAGCATATTAAATGTAAATTTTATTAAGAACCTAAAATAATAAAAAAATTAAAAAGAGACGTTATCTTAAATTTTAATTTTCAAGCATTAAATTAGTTATATCATAAAAATACATAAATTATATAAAGAGAAAAAAAACATAAGTTATAATTAAAAATTAAGAAAAAAATATATTTTTATTTTAAATTTCAATTTCCAATGTGTGTTGGAGAAAATTTGAAAATTTTTATGTCTTTTCATTCTATATTATTGAATTGTCTTTTCATTGTGTCTATATTTTATTATTAAAACATATTTGATTGTCTTTTCATTGTGTTTATATTTTATTATTAAAATTGATCTCCAAGTTCAAGGACATGAATGCATCCAAGTACTATATATTCCTTGGAAATTAAAATTAGTTTTTAATCACTTCAATATAATATTTTTTATTATTTTTGTTTCTAGTATGTAACTCAACCATGGTTATCTAAATTGTACATTTAATGTAGTGGAAATGTGAGTTGTCAAGTATACCTTCCCTATAAAATGCCTAGTTCACAGTATTTTAATATATCCATTATGAGGCCCATTTTTTACCTCAAAATTCCCCTAATGATCCATCTTAACATTTGGATAAGAAACAATGTTGTTATGAATAAAGAAAATGATGAAGCTGAAGGCTCAAGAAGGAGTCTACCCACTAAACAAATAAAGATAAGTATTCAATTGTCATTTCATGATATTGTTTAGTTATGCATATCCAGTTGATGTGTTATACATGTTTGAGTATTTGCATTTATACTACTGAATTGTACATGATAGGTAAGAAGTCAATGATGTTGTACAACATTCCATTACTACTTATCTAGATTAAAACCTCTTTGTTGGTATATTAAGAGTAGTACACACTCTTAATAACATTGGGGTAGAATGCATCTAGAAAAATTATTGTATGTATACATGATATGGATGAATGTTGTAGCATTGGCTAAAATAGTCGCATGGTTATGTGACATATATTTGTCACTATTAATATGTTTTGGAAATTATGATATGTTTTTTTATCATGCAATTGAACTTGACTTGTAGATAACTCCAAAGAGCTAGTAACGACAGTTCAGAAGAGGAACCTGGAGCTTCCCAAGTCAAAGACATCATGGCAAAAGAAAGAGCTTCAAAAGAATATAAAGAGAACGGTAGATCCACCTCGAGAGATGAAGACCACATTGGGCACAAGAAATAATTCAAGATGAATAATAGTATGACGAAACTTCCAAAGAAAGCAAGAGGCTTTAGGCACACTCTAGTTATGTGACACTGTTGAGCGACATCATTGATGCAGAGCCTTTTAGCTATGAAGAAGTAGCCAAGAAGAAAGGGAATGAGACTATGGTCAAAGAGTACCAGTTCAAGAAGAATGGTGTCTAAGACTGGGTGTCGAGACCTAAAGGGGAGTCCATAATGTCTTCCATATAGATCTACAAGATTCAGCGTGCAATAGATGGCAGCATCGTGGGATACAAGGCAAGATTCGTAGCACGAGGCTTCTCCCAGAAAGAATGCATAGACTACGAAGAGACATTTGCACCAGTAACGTGGTACACTTCCATTATATCCATACGTACAGGTATGAGATGGGAGATACATCATCTGACATCAAGATAACATTCTTGAATGATGTAGTCAAGGAGAAAGTATACGTAGAGCAACCACTAGGAGTTGAGACACATAACAGGAAGACTCATGTGCAAACTAAAGAAGGCCTTGTATGAGCTCAAAAGGCACCCATGGGATAGAACATACAGTTAAATAAGGAGCTTGAAGATCACCTAGAGTGATGAAGATCTTAACCTTTGCTACAAGATTGAAGATGAAAGCTTATAGAGGATGGAAAGCTCACAAATGGGTGCGAGAAAAACCTTTCAACAAAGTTCAAGATAGAGGGTCTTGGTCTCTAGTGATCCTAGATGGATACATAAAATATTAGTAGCTGAGGAAGCCACTTGTCACTCTATTACAGAATGTTTCAATACATAGAGCACGAAAGGCAGAGAGAGAATGATGCTCGACTTCAGAGGGAGTGACTGCAGAAGATCCTCAAGTTTGACATGGTATGGAAAGATGGATAGCTTATTGATGGCTCTAGGATTTACTGAGAGTAAAGCGAATTTCAACCTTTACTTCAAGGTTAAAGGCGGAAGACCAGTGATGCTCATGCTATATGTCAATGACCTGTTCCTGAGAGGAAAAGAGAAACTCTTTAAAGATGCAAGAAGGAGACTTGCTACAGAGTTCAAGATGAAAAACCTAGGGATAATGCACTACTTCTTAGGCATGGAGGTGTGGAAGAATGCGAACGAGATTTTCCTTGGTCAAGAAAAGTATGTAGTGGAGATTCTGAAGAAATTCGAAATACTGAACCCCAAAGCGATAACCACACCTATGGCATCAAACTTGAAGCTTTTGTGTGATGCTTCATTAGAGACGGTTGATGCCACAATGTATCATCAGATGATTTTCTCATTGATGTTCCTGATGAATACGAGACCAAACATATGCTTTGCTGTGAACAACCTGAGCCAGTTCCTGACGGAACCGAAACATGTTCACCTAGCTGCAAAGCATGAAGTGAGGTACCTGAATGATATAGTTGAGTATGGACTCATGTATGATACGAATCGGAAGACTAACCTACATGGTTATGTTGATTCAGATTGGTAGCACCATTGAAAAGAAGAGCACCTTGGGTTGCTTCTTCAGTTTGAGATCTAGTATGGACTACTTGTTAGGCAAGATGCAGTCCTACATGGCGTTGAGTACAGCCGAGGCAAAATATGTTGCCACTTGCTCAACTATTCATGAGGTAGTATGTTTCTTTTGAAAGCTACTATTTGATTTGATTGATCCAACTTGCATTTTTGTATGATGCAGAGAGGAGCAGTAAAGCTCCAGTATGTGATCCAGATCGAGATCTCTTGAAAGAGGGAGTGATGAGTTCTAGCATAGCTGATGAGACAAGTTGTCTGAACATAAAATCCTAGCAAAGCTCGTAAGTTGCTCAGATGTAATCAGTCCTATAGGTTGTCCTCGGATATAATCAGTTATGGCAAAGCTCACAAGTTATCCTTGGGCGTAATCAATCCTGATAAGATTCTATGCTAGAAATGGCCAGAGTGAAGTTTGAATACTTCAGAGAGAAGCTTGGTGTACTTCAGATCGAGGTTTCTTCCAAGGGGAAGTGATGAGTCCAGAAGACGGTGATACACATAAGCATTTCCGACATGGTGGCAGGCTAGGTCCTCCCATGGTCGTTGATGTAATTGATAGAGCATTTTCGACATGGTGGTAGGCTAGGTCCTCCCATGGTCATTGATGTAAGTGCTGGAGCCTTTTTGACATGATGGCAAGCTAGGTCCTCTCATGGTCGTTGATGTAAGTGCTGGAGCATTTCCGACATGGTGGCGAGCTAAGTCCTCCCATGGTTGTTGATGTAAGTGCTGGAGCTTTTCCGACATGGTGGTAGGTCGGTCCTCCCATGGTCGTTGATGTAAATGCTAAGCCTTTCTCAGATGGTGGTAGGTTCATCCTCCCATGCCAATGGATGTAAGTGTTGTGTTATGTGTATCTGGGTTGTGCTCCGTGTGATGACGAGATGATCTAAAGACGATAAGGTAACAATGGGTACACAGGTGTTGCAAGGCATGTAATCAATCCTGAGATGCTCCTTTGGGTTTTGCAGTGGCATATAATTAGTACTGGGAGATACTGCAGGTTTTGCAAGAGACATATAATAAGTCATAGGATGTACCTACTTGATGGCTTGTTCGCAGAGATGATGAAGACCTACATGGAGGCTACGCCTACATCCAGCATGAAAAGGGGTTGGCACTATAGAAACTTCTGATGACAAATAGTATGGGATGATGATCAAATTAAAGAAGATGATGGCAATAGCTATGATGAAGACTCTATAAATCCTTGATGATGATGATGCAATGAAGACATGACCAGTTGTGTTGATGACTGTGTAGTTGTGTGACATAATCCACCACCCCAATGTGTAGGATCCACGAATCCACGGATCCGCCTCGAATCCACCATGGAAACAAATCCCCTGCAAAAGGAAACATATCCTGGTCCCATGAAACAGATCCTGTGAAAAATCAAACAATTCCTGAAATTTTCAAACGTATCCTGAAAGTTCCAATGCTTCTATGACCCATTGATCCCCAAAAAAATTGTTTTTAATGAAAAACTTGAAAACTCCTAAACACCTAATGGCTAAAAGCGTAAACCTCATTCTTGCTCAAGGTCTGATCTATCCTTATGTCATATGCTCTTGAACTCTGATATATCAATATCAAGGCCTGCTCTTAACGTTTTTATTTGATTGATCTTTATGGTCAAGGTCTGCTATCAAGGGTTGATCTATCTTTATGTGCTATGTTGTTACTCACTTCACCTACATTTTTCTGTAGTCTTACCCTTGCGTTCAAGAAAACCACTTTATTCCCTGCTGATAAGGACATGTGGATGTGGCTCACAAAAACACTATTATGACCTACTTCAAGTTCATGCTGAAATGATTTTTAAAATTATCAATATCAATCATGGTTACAATTTATCAAATTATTAGTTATGGTACATGACCTCTCTTTTTTGGCAATAACTTAAAGTTTTACTTGTGTTTCCTAAATTGTTTTGTTTCTTCATTATTTTTTTTTATTATAAAAATATTTTTATATTTGTTTGTACTTGGCGTTTCCCTGCCGTATCTGGATCCAGAGATGTAAAAAATCTAGCGAATCTGTATCCGCATCTGGATCCAAATCCATATCTATATCCTAGTAACTTAGTTGTGTAGAGAGAGAATACCTTCCTAGTTAAGAGAGTGTGTTAATGTATTTGTAACTTCAAAGATATTCTGATGTATATTATCATTAAATGTTGTTGTAACCCCATTGGGGATGTGTGTTACCCCTTTATGAGATGTCTAAATTGTGTCTAAACCTTGAGGTACAACCTCAGTTGTAAGTCGATGCAATAGTCCCCAATGTAACATCATGTAATATGTACTTGTGGTCTCTCTAGGAGAAGTGGGCCCCATAAGAAATGACATGTAGGCTCAAGTCTTATATTTGGTCAATCACTTGAAAAGGTATAAATAGGGAGGCGCTCTCCCTCACTTATGCACACCTTACACACTCTCTAAGGCACATGAGAGAGAAAGACAGTCAAAAGAGGAGAGAAAGATAGTTGCTGAACTTCTCTTATCACTGTGTTCTATCATCTTACTGTTTTGAAAAAGTTTGCGGAGTTTTCTCCTTTATGGTTTCTGCAATGAAAATCTTTGTGTCTTGTGTATCTTTTATATCTAATGCATTTTGTTGTACTTGTTATTCTTTCAAATAAAGATCCTAGATAAGCTAATCAGATCTTAAAAAAATATAACAAGACCTATTTACGACATCATGCAATGAAAGTGGAGTTTAAAAATCCTCTATTAATTTTAAGACATTTGTCACACTGCATATTTTCTTGTATACTTCCGTGTATACTGGTATCTTGCTTTTCACCTAGTTTTAAAGCCTTTCAACATAGAAACCTTTTTACATAACAATTTTGCATAAGTGCCTTAATTATACTTTAAGAAGCAATGGGAAATAAATGCTAAAACCAATTTTATCAAACTTTCTTTAATGATGTTATAATTCTTTATTGAAGTTGGATTGAATTGAAGAAAATACCAAAAACTCAAGACCACCATGAAAAACAATTGAATCTCATCACTGACCAAAATCATTACATCGTAGCTATAAACTCAACAAATTCATTGACACAACTCACATTCTAGTAGGGTAAGTTGTAGAATAACTTACCCTTTAAAGAATATCTTAGAAACATAAATTTATAGATTACACTCAAGAATAACAAAAGAAAGAAGTGCATAGTCACAAACACTATAGAGAAATAGCCATTTCTTATTTCTTTATTTGGTTAAATGTATTTCAACTATATTTTATTTAACATGCAAGTACAAAATTAATTTCACTTTCTATGTCCACCATTCAATCATTTTAAGAACACCAAATTAAATAAAGTTTATACATATTTTCCCATATCATTTATTACTTTGTACCTAATGCCCAAGATGTCAAGTTGCATAGTAAGTTATCAATATTAGCAACGATACTAAGAACATAACACATAATATTAAGAACACGAGTACTTCCTTATCAATTGCTACAAAGAAGCATAACACATTATATTAAAAAATCTGATTGATTCCTTCAAAACTTCAACCGATTTTTGAACATGTACTCTATATTGATAGATTAAGTAAAATTATTCACAAAGCATCCTGGTTAGTGTTTGTGTATTGTTAGATACTCAATACGATGTCAATTTCTTTTGTCGAAGCTTCTTTGGAGGTGCATCGTCAGTGTTACTATTACTAGATTTTTTCTTTACACGTTGTAATTGCACTTGACTAAGCTCACTCGTAATTCCTTTGTTCAGTGCATATGCAGCTGCAATCTTTTCCTTACAGTTCTTACTTGCACCAAGATGAGATACCACTGTAAAATGGAAGTAAAATCATTAGCAAGTTTCTTAATATTTAACCTCAACTTGCAACTTACCAAAAACAAGTCTTTCATTAAAAATATATATATATATATATTTAGGGCACAATATAAATTCATGGATTCATCAAATTTAAAGACCCTTAATAAAAAAAATGTAAGGCAAATAATCAGGGCAATATATTTTAATTTAAGGTGTACATCTTTGTTCATATGCATCAAAGTATTTATGTCATCCAAATATCTCAGAAATGTTGACTACTTTCTGGGCTAGGACATTTCCAGGCTAGGATCTATACATATCATTGCTAGGACAGGTGGAGCGACTTCACCAAGTGACCAGGGCACAGGTGAGTGCATCTTTCCCAGTTCTAGTTTGTTGTTTTACCACAAGTCACTTGATTTTCTTCTGTTTTCAGTCATTTTTGTTAGGCATATATTGGATTTTAGTGGTCTGATTTATAGTCTAAAGTTTTGTTTTCCTTCCTAGGTTGTTTTTAACTTCAAGCCCTGAGTATCAACCTCCATTTCAGCAGTAGGATTAGGCTTTGGTTTCTTAAGTGTCATTCTCATTTGTGTATGGCAAATTTAACTTAGTATATGTCTTTTAAACTTGTTGTTCTGTGCATTTTAAACTTTGATCTAAATAAACCAGCAAGCTATTTGTGTTGGGAATGCACTTAAATCTTATTAGTTTGTAACAAATAAAATAATATATAAATATATCAAGAAACAAATATTGAAATAATAAATAAAAGTAATTAAACAAATATTAAATAAATTAATATGTAATTAAACGAAAAGCTAGAGACATACCATTTCATTGAAAACGCAAATAAGACCATATTTAAATGGCCCATCAAATTGTAATGTAAATATATCTCTCTTATCATATACATTTTTATTATTTACATTAATCCATTCATGGAGTATTTCTATTATTTGCACTGGTTATTTGTGTAGGAAACGATTTTGTTGTTTCAATGATATCAGAGCCCCTTCTTGGGCTTGATTCCGACCTTTGGCAACAAACCCTTCTCAAAGCTTCTTCAAAACTTGGCCTTTGGCCATTATTTTTAGACTGTCTAAATTTGGCTTTTGGCCATCATTTTTGGGTTTCCCAAAAATCTAGGACCTTGTCCAAATGCAGACATTTGGCCAAAGAAGATTCAGTCAAGTTAATCTAAAAAATTAAAAAGGAGAAGAAGAAAGAAAAGACACCACAAGGTAAGCAACTAGATGCATCAAATATAGAATGTTTTAATCATCATAAGATGGGACATTATGCCAGGGACTGTAGGCAGCCAAAGAGAAGGTTCAAAAGAAGTTTCCAAGCGTCTACAACTGAGGAAGAAGAACCAAAGAAGAATAAGAGTGTCAAATCTTTCAAAGAAGATGAATCTAGACGAGAATACTACCTGATCTCTGCTCTTTCAGGATCCATCACCAACAGTGCTAACCAAGGATAGTGGAGCTTCAAGACAGATGACAGGATTTCGTGAAGCCCTTACAAGCTACAGGAAGAAGAAGTTCACTAATCAAGTAGAACTTGGGGATGACACCACCAACAAGATCGGAGGAGTTGGCTCAGCTTCACTTCAACTTGACTCAGGCACTGTTTTGCACATCGAACACATACTATATGTCTCTGGCTTGAAGAAGAACCTCCTCTCAGTTGTTGGCTTAGAAGATAAAGGCTACAAAGTTATCTTCATGGACAGGAAGTTTCTACTATGGGAAAAGAATGAGAAGTTAAGTTCAATTGAATTGATTGGAGTTTGAGAGGGAGGTCTTGACAAAGCATCCGGACACTCCACTCAAGCATCGAAGGTTTGGACACCTTCACTATACAACTCTCTCTAGTCTTCAAAAGATGGTTACATGTATGCCTGAGTTTTCTCATGAACATAGTGGTGTTTGTAAAGGTTGTGCTCTGGGCAAGAATACTAAGAAATCCTTCTCTAGAAGTAAGAGTATATCTAAAGGGATCTTGGACATGATTCATTCTGACATATGTGGGCCTATGTCTTCACCTTCCTTGAGTGGTTGCTTGTATTATGTGTTGTTCATAGATGATTACTCTCGCAAGTCCTAGATCTACTTTCTAAAGGTTAAAAGTGAAACTTTTGACAAATTCAAGGAGTTCAAGGCTCTAATTGAAAACCAGACAGGAAGACACATCTGTATCTTGAGGTCAGATAACGGAGGTGAATTTGAATCTAATGAGTTTGATGATTTTTTTCGAGAAGCAGGAATCAAGAGGGAGCTAACAGTGCCATACAACCCTCAACAAAACGGGGTTGCAGAAAGGAAGAATAGAACGATATGTGAAGTTGCAAAAGTTATGACGTGTGACCTTGATCTTCCTTTATCTCTGTGGGTTGAGGCTGCCTATACTGTTGTGTACATTCAAAATAGGAGCCCTCATGCCATCTTGGGGGAAAAGACTCCAAAAGAAGTATCCACAGGAAAGAAACCCGCAGTTGACCACATGAGGATTTTTGGCACTCTTGTATATATTCATGTGCAAAAGAAAAGAGATCTAAGTTGGAGCCTTCTGAAAACAAAGGCACATTTGTTGGTTACAGTGAATGCTCGAAAGCTTACCACATCTATGTTCCTGGAAAAGGTACATTGAATTCAGTAGAAATGTGATATTCCATGAGGAAGTTGTGTTCCGTCAATCAAAAGAACTTCCAAAGAATACAGAAGAATCTCCTTCCGGAATTCTAGACTCTCCTCATTCAGAGGTTTAGAGGGAGGAAGAAGAGAATGAGCCTCAAATTCCGAATGCACTAGCTGAATAACTACTTGAGGCTCCTCCCTCCAAGAGAAGACCTTCCTGGTTCCGCGAAACATAGCAAGAAGCTGAGAAGCATAAAGCTCCTCTTGGAACCTTCAAAGAAAGCATAAAGCCCCAGAAGTACTCAGGTTTGACAAGCAATCTCATTGATGCAAAACCTTCTACATACAAAGAAGCAACAAATCTATAGGTATGGAATGATGCAATGATCGAAGAATATAATTCAATTATGAAAAATGAGGTGTGGGAAGTTGTCACTAAACCGATAAGGAATTCTGTGGTAACATCTAAATGGCTTTACAAAATCAAGCATGCCGCTGATGGCAGCATTGAAAAGTATAAAGCTATATTTCTAGCTCGTGGCTTCACTCAAAAGGAAGGCATAGACTATGACGAAACATTTGTTCCTGTCGCTAGATATACCACCATCAGAACTATCACCTCCCTCGTTGTTGTGTTTAGATGGAAACTCCACCAAATGGATGTAAAGACAACTTTCCTTAATGGCAAGATTGAAGAGGAAGTTTACATTGAACAACCAGAAGGCTTCGTGACTCATGGAGAGAAGTCCCATGTGTGTAAACTGAAGAAAGCCTTGTATGGGCTCAAATAGGCCCCAAGAATTTGGTATGCAAAAATTGATGGCTATCTTCATAGCTTGGGGTTCTCCAAAAGTACTATTGAATCCAACACGTACTTTAAAGTTCTTCACAACCATCACTTGATCCTATTTCTGTACGTGGATGACTTGTTCCTTACCGAAGAGGAACAGTTGATATCCCAATGTAAGATGGAGCTCACCTCTGAATTCAAGATGATGGATCTAGGTTTGATGCACTATTTTCTTGTCTTAGAGGTCTGACAAAAGCTAGATGAGTTCTTCCTGACACAAGGGAAGTATGCAATCAATATATTGCAGAAATTTGGAATGCAGGACTGCAAGTCCATGAGCATACACATGACAACGAACTTGAAGAAGTTTTGTTCCTCAGCCACTTGTTCAAAGGATGTGGATCCTACTCAGTATCAACAACTCATTGGATCCTTGATGTATCTAGTGCATATGAGACTAGATATATGTTACACAGTGAATGCATTGAGTCAGTTCATGTCTGATAAGAAGCACACACATTGGGTAGCTGCTAAACATGTGCTTAGATATGTGCGACGTACTATTACATATGGGCTCAATTATACCTCCAAAAGTGGGATAATGTTAGTTGGAGATGCTGACTACGATTGGGTTGGTAGTGCAGTAGACCGAAAAAACACATCAAGTTACTGCTTCAGTATGGGATCGGCAATGATCTCCTTGTCCAGCAGGAAACATGGTTCCATAGCTCAGAGCACAGTTGAAGCTAAGTATATTGTTGCTAGTGATGCCTGCTAAGAAGCAGTTTGGCTTAGGAGACTTTTCTTTGAGTCAACTATTATTCATTGTGATAATCAGAGTTGCATAAAACTTTTAGAGAACCCTGTGTTTCACGACTGGTCAAAACACATTGAAATGAAGTACCACTTCATCAGAGACAATGAAACCCTTGTCTTGGCCAAAGTCACCATGAAATGAAGGACCAAGTGGCACAAGACAAACACCAAAATGACCTTTGAACCACAAAACATTAAAAGTCAAGGGTCAAAGATGAAAAAGAATGGAAGCCCTAATGTCAACTTCCTAATTATGTGGAACCAACATATTATGTTTGATGGATTATAAATGAAGAAGAATTGCAAAACATTTTATCATCATCTCTTTGGACTGCTCCAAAAGACAAGTCGTGTTTCACAGCTGAGATCTTCTTCTCTATCGTAGCTTGTGTTTTGAACTGAGGTGGCTATCTGTTGGTGTATATCTTGCTCTCCTTCACTCCACATAACCCTAATTGGCTAGGGTTTTGTTGTAGCAGTTTTTCTAAGGTCTTTTACTAGCACCCAAGCCTTGTTTTTCTAAGTTTTATTCATCTCTGAATTCTGTGAACAAATTCTCTGCTCATGTACAAACTCAGTCATCTCATTTAGAGGGTGAATTATTAATGCTTTGGGGTTTTTGTCCTTAAAAGGTTTCCCCCTGAAAAATCTTGTGTTCAATTGTGTGGATGGATACACATGTCAAATTTCAACAGGGGGTACTTCTGCAATGATGATGCCTAGCATGCAGAAGTTACCTAGCAAATGTTTCTCTCTAGTGACCTGGATTTATAAAGTGATTTTATAAATTTAAGTGGGGTACTTTTATTATTTAATGAATAAAAGTGACTTTTATAAAGTTTGGAGACTTAAGGGATTTAAGTGATCTCAACTTGAGAATAAGTCACGTCTCTTGATTTTGTGAAGGGAAGATTTAATTTTGGCCATTGAGATTTACGGTTAGGATAGTTATTCATTAATGGAGAATAAAAGCAGGGATTAGAGAGAGATGAGGCACATTAGAGAGAAGATAAATTTGGGAGAGAGAGAAAGAAGAAAAAGACGCAACAAAAGTAGGGCACATTTCCCAAGGAGAAAGAAGGCATGATTTCCAACGAGGAGAGTGGGCACAAATGCCAAAGAAAACTACAACATTTAATGCAGCAAATACAACCCCACATGTGAGGAAATTTGCACAGAAATTGGGAAATCTAAATAGAAATCAATGAATTCTACCTAGAAATCAAGGTGCAAGTACAACATCTAATGGAGTTGTACAAGTCGCATGCGTGAGAGAATCTAGCACAAAAATCAGGGTAGAAAAGTATAACATTTATTGTTGTCCCAATGCATAGAAATCGAGGACGAGGGTTGAATGTACAACACATGTGAGAGGCACAAATTTCTGGGCAAATTTAATGTACAACCTAGAAATCAAGAGATTTGTACAGTTTTGATGATCTTAATTTGTTTAGTTTTGCACAAAAATCAAGGTGCATTCTTTTCATTTTCTATTGTTGTAAAATTTTTAAAAGTTTTCTCCAAAACCCTAATAAGAAGTTTATCTCTCTACTGGTTTTTCCTTCGGGGGTTTTCCAAGTGCTTTTCCCAAAATCCTGGTGTCAAATGTGTGATTAAATGTTTGTCTACTGTTCATTATTCCAGTACAAAGTTTTTTATTCCTAGTCATTTGTAGTTCAATTCATAATTTCCAGTTGAATTCTTTTGGATTAAATGCATTATTGGTGAATAATTTTTGGAGGTTGAAATCAATGTTTTGACTAAGTGTTTGATAAAATTTCAACATGGTATTAGAACAAAGGCTTTGAAGTTCAGTGGATAGATTTTGGCATAAGGATATTGCAGAGATTGCAGGAATTTTGCTTGGAAAGGAAGGGAAATATTGTTATCAATTGAACAAGTCATATGGTGACAGGTTTGAGGATTGAGGATAGATTGGAGGGGGCTAGAATTTCAGTCCATGGAAGGAAAGGATTGCTTTGTTGTTGGAAGAACAAGAGTTGTGGAACATTGTTCATAAAACTATTACTATTCCTACAGATGCAACATTGTTGGTTGAATACTATAAAAAGAATATTAAAGCCAAGAGGATAATCCTTGATTCCATTAAAGGCCATGTCATTTCTCATATAACCGAGAAAAAGAATACCTATGAGATGTGAGAATCTTCAACCAAGCTATACCAAAGTGACAATGAAAACAGAAAGATGGCATTGAGAAAAAAGCTAAGAAACACCAAGATGACCAAAACTGATAGAGTTGCATCATACCTTACCAAGTTGATGTTGTTGAAGATGTAACTTCGGAAGATATTCTTTGTATTATTATTATTATTATTATTATATTGTACTTCTGTTATTCTTCCTTTCGGAGATGTTTTTCCTCTGATTGGGGATGTCATTGATATAACTAGTCATGTAAGAGTCGAGGTAAAACCTTTGTTGTAAGTCGGGGCAATAGTCTGTTAGACACAAGGGCACACTGAGAGGGGGGCGAGTTGAATCAACAGGCCACCACTTTTTACCAAGTTCACTTCTTTAAATGTTTAAACAGAGATCATCAATAATTTCATCAACATTGTTTCAAACACATCACAAGAGACACTTCAGAAGATAAACTTATAAACTTTATTATATCAAATTTCATATTGGTTACATTCAAGGCCACCACCTTGGGGTTAACATCAGCTTCAACTGACTGAGAAGCGCCAACTTCTATGGCAAGCCCCTGCTTGGTTTTTCTTAGTTCCAACTAAGAAAGTGAGTGCAAGACCCAGCTTGCAATTAAATAAATATCTGTCAAATCATCAATGCCCACTATCATCAATTCAATCAACCTCAACTCATCAACTGCTGCTCAACAAATTTGTCCACTACCATGTCATCAATTTGTCCACTGTCAAGTCATCAAGCTTCATCTTGACCATCCTCCAAACTTCTTTGTCATTTCTAAATCACTGTACAACTTTATCATCACTCTGCTGAAATAAAATTTACAAAACTAAAAGAAACTTTCAGCTGCCACCGAAATACATCATATGCTGCCACTGAAACTGTCTGCTATCACCGAAACTATATTCTGCCATTGAAACTGTGCGTTGTCATGAAAACTGTTGCTATCACCGAAACTGGATTCTGTCACCGAAACTGTGCGCTCTCACAGAAACTATCTATTATCACCGAAACTGTGCGCTCTCACAGAAACTATCTATTATCACCGAAACTGTATTATGTTGCTGAAACTGTCTGTTGTCACAGAAACTATATGTTGTTAAACTCTGATAAAAATCGGGTATGCTGCTAGGCTGCTCCTGCGAAATTTTCCTTGCCTCAGTCCAAAATACCCACGAAAATCTTCAGTAACAGTCCACAAAAATCAAAGCTCTTTCTCCACCCACGAATTCCTTCAAAAAATGAACAAGGGCGTTGTTCCTATTTATACTAGTTTTCCATATTAATTTTTGAGCAGACTTGTCATTTGAATTTTTATTTATTTGTTGTTTTTTTTATAATCTGGAGCCGACTTGTCTCCAATTTTATTTTTAAATTTAAACTACTTCATGGAGCAGACCTATCACCAATTAATATATAATTTTAGAAGTATTTTATATACCATTTATCTTGCTTGATGTTCTCACAAAAAAAATGTTTACCATGTCATCATTTAAGATGTAATGTGTTTGTCATGTCATCATTCAAATGGTTCAAGAGCTCCATGTCAATATTTTGCATCCATGACAAAGTAAGGTCTTCAAATGCATGGGCTTTAAAGCCATCATCAAATGGTAGCATGAACCAACATCAGTGCCAACACACCATAATGTGTGTGAGTGCCAAAACATCTCATGTAATACGACCATCGCCAGGGGTTCCAAGACCTCATTGAGCCACTAATATCCATACAAACCACAAATGACCACAGAATGGGTCATTTGGCCTTCTTGCCAAGTCATCAACACTTGTCACTGCTTCATACTCCATATCATCCACTTAATTATTTCTTTGTCATTAATGGTGCCATCAATGACAACCAATGCTCAACAAACACACCCTTTATCATTGATGGCAACACCTTTGCAAATACTCACCCCCTTTGACATTAATGACAAAGGGTCCGTTAAAAGCTTCACAATGCCCAAAAAATGTATTTTTTTAAAGCTTCTAGAGATCAATATGAGATGTCTACTCCCCCTGTCCGATATGCTGTTGTGATTGAATTTCTTTTAAAGCAAGCTGTGTGCTCCTCATTTGATCCAGTTCCCCCTAACAAGTATATTCAGTGTTCCACCAAGTTTCCGAGACGGGGGGGCGTGGGAGCGAGGAAACGCACATTGGGGACGTGTAGAGACACCCCAAAATTTTGGGGTTTTTTGGGGGACGAGGGGGCGGGGAGGCGTCAGGGTCCCTAACATAGGGGGGTCGATCTCTAAAATTATAAAAAAAAGAAAAAAAATAATAAAAATATGAAGCCCAACATATAAACATATCAATTCCTCATCCCATCACCATTTGCATACTAGCATGCTTATGTTCCCAAAGAATTTAGTGTAATTTAATGTAATCATTATAGCCAAGCATATCATATCGATGTTTGTTTCTTTTTATTTGTTTCTATTTCGTTTTAAAATGACTGTTTAGTGTAAAATCCTAAAATTTAAGATGAACCATGTCTTTTTTAAGTAAAAAAATTTAAAAAATCGAGGGCAGTGGGGGCTTGTCAGAGCCCCCCATTTTCAGGAGGGGGCGTGTGGGAGCCCCCCAATCCGGGAAACTCCCAGACCCGCGTTTCCCCAAGTTTCGCAGAAAGGGGGGCGCTGGGAAACGTTTCCCATGGAGCCCCCCCGCCCCCGGGGCGTGGGAAGCGTAGGGGGCGAGCCCCCGACCCTGGGAGGCGCGTCCCCGTGGAACACTGAGTATATTGTTGTAGCTGGTTTGAACATTTCAAAGCTACCCTTTTCTACTTCATCAGCCCTGGATTGCAACCATTGCAGAGTACAAAACAAATAAATCCTTTGAAGTGGGCTTGAATGTCCATTTTTTGCCAATACATCATATAGAAGTTGTTTATTGTCTTCTTGTAGATATGACAGTTTTGTTTGCAGCTTGTTTCAATAATGCCAAATAACAGCTTCATCTATGCTCGTCCTTCAAGCCTTCTGAAAGCTTGCTTGTACTGTTACAGTCCCGAACTCATATCCATATCAATATTTCCTTAATGTTTGCCTTCTTTCATGAAATACAGTGCTACACTTGAATCTGAAGTTATTATTTAGTTTTCTTAACCACCTCATTATCTTGCTCTGTCACATGTGACACTTTACTCAGATTTTGAGACCTCTCAGTTGGTGTGTGTGCATTTCTAAGGACATTTTCCAGACTCTACAGGCATATTTCAGTGACCAGTGGTCATGACACTATGCCTGCGAGCATTTCTTCTTGCCATGCGGGCATTCTCCAGAGCTTGGCGGGCATAATCCTTTTGTACTGCGGGCATTTGTCTTCTCCATTTCAAGACCCTGCGGACATTATCTATCTCTCATGCGTATATTTTTTGGTTCTTTTGCGGACATTTTTCATATCACTTGGACATTTTTTGGTTAGCATGTGGACAATTCTGCGTGCATTTCAAACAGATCTCTTGACTTCTGCGGGCATTTCAAATTTATAGTGGCGAACATTGTATTATCACTTGCAATGCGTGCATTTCTTTCTCCATATTCGGGCATATTTTCATTGCTCTTAGGTGTGCCTGCGGGTATTTTGATGCTGCTTTCATTTTGTAGGCATTTCTCACACCCAGGCGGGCATTTTGTTAAGTTTTGTGATGTCTAAGGGCATTGTTCCACCATGTGCAGACATTCTCGTGCATTTCCGAACCTGTTGCAGGCATCTCCTTTACCACCTGCGTGCATTATTTACTTACAGCAGATATTTTGCTTTATTGATGTGGGAATCTTCTTACCTCTCATACATTTACACAGTAATGCGGGCATGTTCAGGCACTTGTCTTTTCCATTTGAGGGCATCTTGACTATGCTGCGGGCATTCTGTATCAGTCCTGCGGACATCTTTCAACTAGCATTTTCAAAGTCCTCTCCTCCTTAAGACTCGTTGACTGTTATAAACTTCACGTTGACTTCTTCCAAATCTTGTAAAGTTGTATTCTCACGGTCTGCATTGATAGCTTCACAACATGTCTACTCAATGACTTTACAAATTCCACAGCTGTGTTCTTACAAGGTTAGCATCAATGCTTCTGTTGAATCTGGTATCAGATAAGATCTGCACTCTCGCGTTCGCTTTGATTACTTGATAAGGTCTATCACAAGATCTGCAATAATGGATTCACCAATCCTGTAGCTATGTCCATACAAAGTCTGAATATGCCAAGTTTGCAGCAAGATACGCACATGAAATTCACAACATCAACACCAGAATCCTCTCTACGATTATATCAGGGGCTGCAATCATATTTCTTCAAGGTCTGCTATCATATCTCCGAAATTTGTGCTGAGAACCCTACAAGGTCTGTTCTGTCTCAAGATTTGTTCTCTGCCTCTCACATTCAGATCAGCTTCTGCTACTACACTTTTCAACAGTCCTCTCAAGCATTAGTCCAACGAGGTGTACCAAGATGCCTTCTAAATCTGTAAACAAACTTCACCAAGGAGCTCCTAAATCTGCAAATAGTATCACAAAGAAGCAAATATGTTCTTCAAAATCGGCAGTAAGTCCTCCTAGACTAGCCCCTTTGATGGAACTTATCCCTTTCTTTGTAGAAATGTTGTATTTTTGGTTTAGGATACCTTCTTCTTCAGTCACCATACTGCTTAAATCAGAGGTTAGCGTTCTTCACAGTTCATTTGATGCTGCCCCTATCAATCATATCATCAAAGGTCTGCTTATGTTGAGTTCTTAATATCTTATCATATGCTGCTTATCAGACATTGATCAAAATCTCGACAACTAGCTGGATTATAACCAACTTTACAACCAATATAAGTCACATAATCAGATACCAACAACAGGTGTTTCTTAAAGACATTTTTGTCAATCACTTTAAAAATGCATCAACAATTTGCTTGTAAATTCATGGAAGGTAAGTATGCATAAATGAAACATCACTTCTGTGCTACTGCTCCCACTATTAACATGCATCTTCCTTGAGCCAAATTGTAACACCTCACACATTCCAGACTTCATCTCTGCATTGCATTAGCTTTGCTTTTATCTATGTTTGCAATCACGATCATAGGACCTGATTTGTTGCTTGGAGTGACCTTCATTTGCTCTTGAGTTCATCCTCCAAACTCCATTTACTCAAGGTGTTCTAAGGTCTTTGAGAGACCTCAGTTTTGGCCTGCCATAAGGCAGCCATCTTCTCTACAATAATCAACTTCATTCATATTAACCAAATCATTATTTTTCATCCATACTTGAGAGAGTCCTTTGTTGTGATTACCTGTCTTTTGGGATTCAGATCTTCTTGCATCATTTTTCTTCCAAGACTCATCGGTTCTCCTTGCTAATGTATATGATGGGCTCTTCATTGGTTGTCTTCTTGGACTAGCACAAGTTTGGGCTTTATGACCAAATCCACTGCAATTGCAGCATCTCATAGTGTGGCAATAAGCAGCAACATGGCCAATGTGATTACAAGTCCAACACTTAACTATGTTATTAGGACTTCCACCGCATCTTCTTTCCATGGAATGTACACTCCATAGCCTTGTGACCAAAACCAATACATGAATAGCAATAACCATTGAATCTATATTCATACATGGATGCCTGGTTCCACTTTGAAGATGTATATTTTATGAACTTGCTATGAGGAGTAAGACTAACTCCCTGATATCCTCCAAGTTGTTTGATGTCTTTTGCAGGTATGTGAGGTGCAGCTTGGCTTTCATCTTTGGAGAATGCAGGACCTGCTGCATACTTGCTAGGTGTCCATGTGTCTGCTACGGACTTTTCTTTTCCCAAGTTGTTGCCAAGGCCAGATTTATCAAAAGGTGATATTTGGCTGTCCAAGATCTCGTCCAAGACGACTGAGTTGTTCTTGAACTTCACACATGCTTTGGATTTTTCATTTGTCTTTCTGAGACCAACTACTTCCATCTCAAGCTTTTGACATTGCTCCTCCTTCTCATCCAATTTGTCCTTCAATACTTCCTCTATCCTTTTGGCTTCTTCTAGCTGATTCTTTAACTCAACATCTACCTTCTTTGTTTCTTCACATTCTTCACCAGACTCTTCTTGTTCACCTGTTTGACTGATCAATTCCGTCTTTAGTCTTTCAACTTCGTCTTCTTTGTCTTCCAACTCATCCTATAAACTTGTCTTCTTCTGATTGAGTTTCTTGAGCAAATCCATAGACTTCTCAGGTACTTTTCAAAGGACCCCAATATCTTTCTGTTAAGTCTCAGATTGTATCTGAGATCAATGTCTGCTAGAAGACGTGCTAAAACATCTTTCTTAGCATCTGCAAGATCGTTTTCAATATTATCACAATCATTGCTACTGTAATCAAAAAGATTCTTACCTTCACCAGTGTCTGATGCTTGCTCTTCCTTTTCTTCGTGTTTTTCATCTTCAATAAACTTGACTTCTACTTCAATCTTTCTGTCTTGGTTTCCTCTTTGATACTCACTTTCCAGCTTGAACCATAGGTATTTAGCTGAAGTGTGTTCTTTTACACTCTCTCTGATAGAACTTGAGAGTCCGTCCATAAGAAATTTCAGAGCAATGGCATTGTCCTTCTTGGCATCCTTCTGTGCAGCTGACATTGTCTTCTTGCTGAAGTAAGCAACTGGATTGATCACTATTTCCCATACACCAAATTTCTTCCAGTAAGCTTTCATCTTACTTCTCCATCCAAAGTAATCGGTCACATCAAGTACTAGTACTTAATCATTGCTGGGGAACTCTTTCTTTACATCCATTATGTGTCCATTGATCTCCTTCAAGCTGGTTAGGCTTGTGCTAAAGGCCTGTTCTGATACCAGTTGTTAGACACAATGGCACACTAAGAGGGAGGGGTGAATCAGTGGGTCACCACTTTTTACCAATTTCACTTCTTTAAATGTTTAAACAGAGACCATCAATAATTTCATTAACATTAATCAAACACATCACAAAAGACACTTCAAAAGATAAACTTATAAAATTTATTATATCAAATTTCATATTGGTTATATTGAAGGCCACCACCTTGGGGTCAACATCAGCGTCAACTGACTACGAAGCGCCAACTTCTATGCCAAGACCTTGCTTGGTTTTTCTTAGTTTCAACTAAGAAAGTGAGTACAACACCTAGCTTGCAATTACATAAAGATCTCTTTCAAATCATCAATGCCCACTATGATCAATTCAATCAACCTCAACTCATCAACCTCTACTCAACAAACTTGTCCACTACCATGTCATCAATTTGTCCATTATCAAGTCATCAAGCTTCATCTTGGCCATTCTCCAAACTTCTGTCATTTCTAAATCACTGTACAACTTTAGCATCTCTTTGCTGAAATAAAATGTTGATTGATTTGTCATTGATGCCAACATGTGACTTTCCACCAATCCTTTGCAGCGGACTTGTGTCAAAAGAGAACCCTTTATTGGAGGAGTCTTTACCATCTCAAAAGTTGAGAATAGGCAAAATGGAACATGTAAAGAAGTTGAGAATGGCAAAATGGTTGAGAATAGGCAAAATGGAACATGTAAAGAAGTTGAGAATGGCAAAATGATGGCAATGGACCACTTGTTGCTCATCACATGAGAGCAGATTGTTCAGTATCTCAGTCAATGCAAAATTCTGAGTTTTACATGCCTGAATATACCTCTTACTCGTCCCAGGATTCCTGTAGCAGCAAAGAATGATATGACAGTCCTGTAACAGCAAAGAAGTAGCAGCAAAGAATGATATGACAGTCCTGTAACAGCAAAGAATTAATATTCAGTTTTCAATGGAGAAAGAATTAATATTCAGTTTTCCCATGCTGATGGGGCAAGGGATGAAGCATTGAATGAACAAATTCTAATATCCAACAAGTAAAAAGGTGTTGGCCCAATAGAATTTTTTAAGTCGGCTCTATTAAATTTTTGTTGGCAAAGTCGGCTCAGTTTTAATTATAAGTCGGCCTCTAAACATTTAGTGAAGTCGGCCCCATAAAAATATTATTATAATTTTTTATGCTGTCGGCCCAGATTTATTGAATTTAATAGTAGGTCGGCCCATTTTTTTAAGGAAAAATTAGTATAAATTCTACCTCAACGCATTCATTTTTTAGTGAAGTGGAATGAGCTCAGCTGTGAGGAGAATTCGGTGCTGACTGAGGCAACGAGGGAGCAGGGGACTGTAGAGGAGCAGCAGAAAGGTTATTTTTTTTCCATGCTATGTGACAGTCCAATCTTGGACTGGTCTTGGGGTTTATCACAGCCTGATATTCATAGCAGCAAAGGGTGGATTCGTGGAGAAGAATTGCAGCCCTAATTTTTTGCAGCAGTTTGTCTTTTCTTTTGATGCCCTAGTTTGGATTTGATTCATTTGGTCTTGATCTATGGATATCCTATGATGAGAAACTGAAGGAGCCGCAGCAGTGACTTACATTTTTTTTGCAGCAGAGCTTGAAGTATTACAGCAGCTCTTCCACAGAGATTTAGGGTTATATTTTTTCCAGTTTTGATGAGAGAGATAAAATCAGGCAAATGAGGAATTTTGGTGGACTGTTGACTGAAGCAGCCGAGGGTTACAGTTGATGAGGGTTCATCTTTGGGGTGTAATCTTTTGTCTTTTCTTTGCTAGAGATGACAGTCTGTTTTTAGACTTGTCTTGGGGTCCTTTTTCACAAGAATTCAAACAGCCCTACACAGTCCCGAATTGCATAATTTACCAGCACTAGAACAGAGCCGAATTTGAAATTTCCACAGTAGATATAGTCCAGAGTTGGATCTTCTTTTTCAGACCTAGTTTGACAAGCTTATCACAGTCACGAAGTTGAGGAAGGGCATGGATACCAGAACTAGCTTCTTTGTGTTGACTGTGTTAATTTCCAGTTGAGGGGTTCATACATCATTCCAGATTGAATTGATGTTTTCTGTGCATTGGCCTAATGTTACTCTGTGTTGAGTAATATTGCAAGAGCAATAAAGAATATTGTGAGCTAAGGAGAACACGGTGGCAACAGTAAAGAGTATGCCCTGGTTCTTCCACAGTTGGGGCCTATGATCTTTACAGTCTGAATGGGTACAATATGGTAGCGTACAAATAGTTCAAGGTCAAATATGAGCAGTAAGGTATGCATTGCATAAGTCTTTGACATAGATAAGTTATATACAGTACATCGGTTTTATATGGACAAGATGATGTGTACACTACAGTATTACTGTATGTAGCTCATATACAGCTCAAGGTATGAAGTCTTCTACATCAAGGTATGTATTCATATATAAGTGTGCAAGTGCATGAACAACTTATATAATAAGGTGGTGTGAACAGTTCTTATAAGGTATGTGTGATAATTGTACAATGATGAAGTTTGTGCAAAGTCTTCTACAGGACTAACACAGTATATACATGACTAGGTGACTTGTTCAGACATCATGATGATGTAAATGAACAGTGATGTGCACAAATGTTTTGGTATATGTAATAAGTTGCATGTTGACATTGAACATACAGCGATACCATGCAATACTACTTGATGATGATCACACCTTGATAACTGATGACTTGATAAGCAGTGTTCCAGAGTACATCATACAGAGCTGCAGCAGTGAAGAATGATCAGCATGGAAGATGTTTTTGTATCTTTGATTTTGTAGGAGCAGAAGGAGCAGCATGGAAGATGTTTTTGTATCTTGGATTTCTGGGTTAAACTGAGGCAGCCAGGATGTTGGAATGAAGACATGTTGCTGAAAGAGGATATGGTGATGGACAGCAAGATGATGTGGACAGATTGATGATATGGTAGCAGTAAGATACCTACAGCACTGAGCAGAACCTTATAAAGAGATTTGAAGGTTTGATAGTGGTGATCTGATTGATGACATGTGTCAGTAAAGAATTTTTGTATGTAACTACAAGCTGGGCCTTGTACCATTTTTCTTAGTTGGATCTGAGAAAAAGACCAAGCTGAGTCTTGGAGTAGAAGCTGGTGCTTCTGGTTCAGTTGTAGCTGATAAACCTCACGGTTGTAGCCGGTTGAATCAAAATATAAAAAGATTACAAATTCATATGATGTGGTGTTCTTCTGTGTTATGGCTCTTGATGGTTTAACTGCTTTTGATTTATGAATGATGATCTGGAAGATGTTTATGAAATGTTTATGTTAGAGTAATGAATTGATGAATTGGTAGCTAACCCTGATAAACTGTGAAAAGGTTAACATTGGCTGCACACTGATTCACCCCCCCCCCTCTCAGTGTCTTCATAAAATTTACAAAGCAAAAAGAAACTTTCAGCTGCCACCGAAATTGTGCGCGCTGTCACAGAAATTGTCTGCTATCACCGAAACTGTATTCAGTCACCGAAATTCTGCGCTGTCACGAAAACTGCCTGCTATCACCGAAACTATATTCTGTCGCCGAAACGGTATTTTGTCGCCGAAACGGTATTTTGTCGCCGAAACTATCTGCTGCTAAACTCTAATAAAAATCGAGTCTGCTACTAAGCTGCTCCAGCAAAAAATTTCCTTGCCTCGGTCCAAAATACCCACGAAAATCCTCAGTAACAGTCCACAAATATCACAGCTCTTTTTCCACCCACGAATTCCTTAAAAAAATGAACAAGGGCGTTGGCCCTATTTATACTAGTTTTCCATATTAATTTTTGAGCCGACTTGTCATTTGAATTTTTATTTATTTGTTGTTTTTTTTTAATATGGAGCCGACTTGTCTCCAATTTGATTTTAAATTTAAACTACTTCAAGGAGCCGACCTATTACCAACTAATATATAATTTTATAAGTATTTTATATACCATTTATCTTGCTTGATGTTCTCACAAAAAAGATGTTTGCGATGCCATCATTTAAGATGTAATGTGTTTGTCATGTCATCACTCAAATGGTTCAAGAGCTCCATGCCAGTATTTTGCATCCATGACAAAGTAAGGTCTTCAAATGCATGGGCTTTAGGCAATGGTAGCATGGACCAACATTGGTGCTAACACGCCACAATGTGTGTGAGTGCCAAAACTTCTCATGTACTAGGACCATCTCCAAGGGTTCCAAGGCCTCATTGAGCCACTAATATCCATACAAACCACAAATGACCACATAATGCGTAATTTACTAATTTGGCCTTCTTGCCATGTCATCGACACTTGCCACTGCTTCATACTCCATATCATCCACTTAAATTATTTATTTATCATTAATGGTGCCATCAATGACAACCAATGCTCAACATAGTCCCCAAAAGAATAAGTGTAAAATGTATTTTTGAGGCTCCCTAGGAGAAGTAGAGAAGTCGAGCATGTTGGGACAAAAAGTCACCCAATTGAAGAATATAAATAGGAAGGTGCTCTCCCTCATTTGGACACACTGCAAGATCAAGCAAGTTCACTCCAAGAGTGAAAAAGACAAGTTCGCTAGGGAAGAAGAAGAGGAAGTTGCAGAAGTTATCTTATCTTTAGGTTTTCTATCTTTGTCTAACATTGCACTAAGTGACGAATAACGAAGTTGTTGGGTTTTCTCCCTTGTGGTTTCCAGGATAAAATCTTTGTGTCTTCCTTTTATGATGTGCTTGTCTATCTTTCAGTGATCCTATTGCATTAGATTAAAGGTTTAACATATTTGAATGAAAGTGCAAACTCTAACATGGTATCGGAGCCACCTTGAAAGAAGGCATTGTGTAGTTGTTACTATCGGAAGTTGGAGATTAGGGCTCCATGTTTTCTATCATTCCATCCATGGATCGAGCTCGACTTTTGCATCATTGAAGTCTGTTGAATTTTTACCTAGGAAGTGTCTGTCCACTCACGCCTTGGGGTGAACAATGACACTTTCAATGTGGTCCCTAGCCAAATTAAAAGGTGAGAATGACTTTATGATAAAGTGACATTTTAATGAATGTTTCAGTTCATAAATTAAAAGTGACTTTATGAGTATTAATGAGGGTGTGCATTAAATTCTCATTATTAATTAAAAAGTGATCTTTTAATGAGGAAATGAGATGGGCTCTAGATCTCATATAGTTGGCTTTTAATATAAGCCATTGATCTGAAGGTGAAAGTTACTCAAACAAAAAGGGCATGGGAAAGGCAAAGAGAGATTCATTGTTCAATTTCAAGAGAGAGAATTTTGAGAGAGGAGGAACAAAAGAAAACCAGAGAGAAGAAACCCTTGCACAAAATTCCAAAACCAGGAAGAGAAAGGAAGGCACGAATTTCGAGACACTAGTACTAACAGTATGACATGAATCCCAATGCAGTCGTACAACAGTTAATGCAGGAAGACTGTATAGTAATTAATTCAGGTTGTACAGTCTGTACAACACAGAAATTGAGGTGAGAGAGGGCATGGTTTTCGAAGCAAAAATTAAATATTCGTACAACACGAATTTTGAGGCAGGTACAACATTTATTGGTGTTCGTACAACAGACCGTATAACACAGATTTCAAGGCAACGTGTGCACAGAAATCGAGGCATCCGTATAGTCACACATGTGGCGAAAATTGAAGGTTTCGTACAGCAAGTGTTCAGAGTGTTGTTCTGGCACAATTTTCATGATGGAAAAGAGATGAGCACTGTTGTATTTTGTTGAATAAATTTGTCTCTGAAGAAATAATAAAATCTCTTTGAAAACAAGTTTTCCCTTCGGGGTTTTCCTAGGTCAATTTGACCAAAAATGTGAGCATTTAATTTTCATGTGTGGCTGAATTTAAATTTATGAGTAAGAATTTAAGGCTGCTATAAATTTTCAGAGTTCAAAAGAAGAATAGAAATCTCATGTATTTTATGTTCAGTCAAAATTTTTATTTTTTAATGCACTTGCAATGATGGGGTTTGGGCATTAAACCATATGCTACACTAAAACTAAAACCGGGTTGGAGTTCTTGAAAATTTTCATGGTATCAGAGCTTGATTAAAGGCTGAAAATTGCACACAAAAATAAATTTCAGACTTGGAGAAATAAGGGAAAATAGGGTTGTTGAGTAAATCAGGTTCTTGAACTTTCTTGCAGTCATAGCTACTGGTCTTAGGATCGAGGACAGGTTGGATGGGGCTGTAAAATTCAATCCATGAAAATCTAGAATAGTGTTGATTTTATAGGATATTTAACTATGGGACATAGTGAACAACACTACTGCAAATCCATTGACTGTTCCCACAGATGCTACAGCTAAAGCCGCTTTAACAAGAGGGATATACAGACCAAAATAATCCTTCTTGATGCAATAAAAGATCATGTGATTCCACACATATCAGGTAAAGATCATGCTCATCGAATGTGGACCACTTTAACTAGCCTTTACCAAAGTTCCAATGAAAATCGAAAAATGTTATTAAGGGAGAAGTTAAAAAGCATTAGCATGCACAAGGGTGAGAATATGACCACTTACCTCACCAAGAATACACAGGTTCGTGATGAGCTTGGAGATATTGGGGAGGTGATAGAGAGTGTTGAGTCGGTGCGTACAAGCTTGAATGGTGTGAGGAAGCCATGGGCCGCATTTGTGGAGTCAGTGGTTGCTCATGAGCACATGCCTTCATGGGATCGTCTTTGGGATGATTTCATACAGGATGATCGTTTTTGGGAAGCCAGAGATTCTAGTGTTCTCGTATGCTCTCTTTGCATAAGAGACTAGATCGAGCACACGTCCCGCAGTTGGAGCCAGATGTTATTCACTAATTTTGCACTTAGTTGGATTAGCTGAGGAGCCGCCGGTTGACAAACATGACAAATGTTTGATTCCAGTGTATCAGTTGATCTGTCTTCATGTCTAGCAAATACTGGCTAGTCAGTTTTCCATTTGAATAATTTTGACCATGGCCCTGCGAGGTTTGTAATAAAATGTGCTAGTAGGGTATTTTGAATGGTTCGGTCTCCTAAGTGTTAAAAATAAGACCTCTGTTCACTTACAGATTTCGTCAAACACTTCATAAACCTTCGATATCAGGCCTCAACAGTAAACCACAATCAAGCACATTAATTAACCATTCAATGGAACTATCCTGTAGGCTGATATACTGTTTATAAAGCACATTTAGCAGCGGAAAAACATGAATAACAGCAGACTGTAATACACATTTAAAACACAGTATTTTGTTCAAATAGACCCTGGAAAAACCCCCTCAACCCCCGGGGGAAAACTAGCATGCAGGAGAAAATTTTATTGAGATTCAGGAAAAATCATACATCTATTTTTACAGTCAAAAATCAACTTATCTTCAACCCAGAAATCTGCCTTGGTTTCCGTGCTATTTTCTTCTCGAAAACTGTGCCAAAACCACCAGCAACTTTGCCCAGATTTCTGTACCAGACCGTACAGCATTAATGCCAGCCGTACAACACCTCGATTTTTGTGCCAGACTGTACCAAAATTTAATGCATCCGTACAGCAATTAATGCAGCTATACCTTCCTCGATTTCTGTGCAAAAACTGATGCAACCGTACAGCAATAAATGCAGCTGTACTTCTCGATTTCTGTGCAAATAAATGCAGTCGTACAGCATTAAATGCAGGTCGTACCTCTCCTCGATTTCTGTGCAGCAATACACCTCCTCGATTTCTGTTCCAGCATTTAATGCTCCTGTACTCCTCGATTTCTGTGCAAGCTGTGAATCTCTCTCTCAGCTGTCCTGAAAATCGAGCCCTCCTCTCAGTCTCTTCAGCAATCTCCTGCAAATGTGTTTCTCACACTTCTCTCCAAGCTCCTCTCTTGGAAATCGAGCCCTCTCCAAGAAATCTCTCTTGAATGTGTGCCAAAATGAAATCTCATGTACTTTATTTACCCTATTAGGGTTATTCTCATGACTTTTCACCTTCAACGGACGAGATTAGATCTTGGCCAAGAGATCTATGGTTGGGATCTAATCTTTCACTCACTTAAATCTCCTAAGTGAACTTTACACGAAATTTTTCTTTTTGAAAAGTCACATCACCCTAAATATTAAAAGTACACTTTATGACTTAAAGTCACTTTAAAAACATATTAAAGTGAAACTCACTTTTAAAACATAAAGTCACATCAAAAAGGTACTTTAATAAAAAACACATTTACTAAAGTCACTTAATGAATATAAATGAGACTCCATAGTTAATCACCCCTGCACCTAGGCACCTGATGCAGGAGTGCCACCGAGCTATCAAAAACTAACACTAAGACATAGAATCTCAACTACGGTATTCCAGGGATTTTTTTTCCCTTGACAATTATGCTTTGCCTATAGCCGAGTATAATTGACGAGGTTTTCTCCCACTTCCTCCAAAGCTGGAATGCCCGATTTTGAATTATGGGCATTGGGGGGTTATTAGAGCCCAACTAAGTGTTTATAAACCTACTAGGCATTGTTAGAATAGAGCATGGTCTTGTCCTAAGTCAATAGGACCTTTAAAAAATTTCCAAAATTTTTTTACCGTACGGGTTAAAAAATTATTTTTTAATTATTTCCCTAAGTTTTTTGATTAATTTTTCCATAATTTAAATGGAAAAAACCCGTTTGTAATAAGTTAGTCATCCGGACGCCGTTTTCAGTGATTGAAGGCTCTAACCTTAAGCCAAAAATCATTATTGATCGGCCAGCCAGTCTGATCCAACTTTCATTACATCAATCGGACACATAACGCTCATTTTCTCAAAAAAGTCATTTTTGGGAAAAAAAATGATTATTTTGGAGAAAATTAAAACTCTCCAAATTAATCCAAATTTAGCGAAATAAAAGGCTAAATGACATGGCACGGAGCATTTATGATGATTCCAATCAATATCGGTCAGTTTCAGATCAAGTATCGAAGTGTAGCAGTTGAACTATCAGTCAAAAATTTGCTCTCTTTGATCAAATCCGTTTTTTGTTGAAGTGTGGGTTATCTATTGGTTGGGTGATCATTACGAGGGAGGATGAGCCACCTCACCCCCCCTCATTACTCCAGCACTCAGTTACAACTCAGTTGCAGCTCAGTTCAACTCCAAATCATCATGCCGAGCTCATTCAATTACTCCGGTGTCACTCTTAGTTTGGTTTTAGGGTTTTAGCTTGATCTCATTGTATAAATAGAGGCTCCTTCAGCTCTATTCGGAAGGAGAGTTTGGCATAGAAACTCTGTTGGATTTTGTAAGCTTCTTTTGTTAATAAAATATTGAGACTTTGGAGGTCATTTGATGGGCTTTTGGCATTGTGTCTTCATCCTATGTGAAGTAATATCTCTTTCACCCTACCCTTGTATTGCAATTTGATTATTATGTTTATTGAAGACTAACAATCTAGTACTTAGGCTTCTAATCAAATCTGCATTGAGTGTTTGTGTCTTCAGGGATTGCATCTAGTAGGAGCTTTCGACGCCTAATACCTTCACCATACAAGTGTTCCGTTATTAATATATTTTGTTTGCAGGGTTGCAAGCGGTTCTGGATCTTTCTTGCCTTCTACAACAGACTTCAAAAAATTCTCTTGGTTACATTGGTTACTACAAGTGGATCTCTATTTTCAAGGTTCTATCCTACCTCTTTTCCACTTTTGTAGAAGTTATCAAGTTATTTAAATCTTTATTTCAAGCTTGTTTGGTTTCTACTAAGTTAGATCTAGGCTTTCTAGCCTTAGATCTACTTTTTCAAAGCTAGATCTATCTTTCTAAAGGCCCACTTTTAAAGATCTAGTTTCATTTCCATTTTTGTAAATCTATCTTCCTTTTTGCCTTGAAAAACGTGCACTTTTTTCTTGAAAAACGTGCAAATTTCCACTTTTTAGCTTGCTGGGTTTTTTTTGTGTTCTTTCTTTTTTTTTAATTCTGGAAATTCATAAAATCAGAAAATTTTCGAAATTTTTTTTTCAAGAATTTTTTTATTTTATTTTGAGACTTTTTCTCGAAAAACGTGCCATTTCGTGCTTGCTGTTTTTTGGGCTGATTTTTGACATTTTTCTGCTATTTTTCAATTCTAAAAATAAGCATAAAAATCAGAATAATTTTCGAAAAAAATTTCAATTTTTTTTTAACTTTTTCTCGAAAAACGTGCAATTTTGTACTTACTGTTTTTTGCTGTTTTTTGCAATTTTCTGCTATTTTCCAGATTCTGGAAATTAGCCTAAAATGTTAAAAAATCTTTAATTTTAAATTCGCAAAACGTCTCAAGTCGTTTCGTCAAAAATCGTGCATTTTACATAAAAATCGGTGAGCTTGCCTGGTCCTTTCCAAGTTTTGATTTTAGGTCTCATTTCATTGTTTTGGTCTTTTGTTTCATCTCATAAGGCACTTGTCTTCTCATCCACTTAATCTTTTTGAATCACAAGTTAAATTTGGTTTCCTAACACTCTTACTAGTCCTTGTTTAGAGCTCTTATCCATAGGTGAACTAAAAGCAAAACCAAGCAAGAAAGAGCAAGCAGAACTAGATCCAAAGACAAGGATCCAAAACCAAAAAGAAGTCATTCTTCTTTGTACAAACTCATACGATTGTTTCATTTTTACTTAAGTAGTTCTCAAAAGTCCTTACAAGGGTTAAATTCCCAAAGCATTTGTACTTTATTAATAAAACAAGGCTAAGTGGGATAAGGCCTCCCATGCTTGGTTTTTCTCCCCCATTTGAGGAAGAGTGTCTTTGTTCTTAGCTTAGATTTATTTCAAGTACTTAGAGTAGTTTCATATTTTGCAAAGTAGATACTAATTGTTAGTTTAGTCATCTCATCTTTTGTTTATTTGAACTACATCGTCTTTATGTTCTTATTTCAAGCTGCTTGTCTTTTAACAAAGAACTAAAGTCTCTTGAACTTGCCATAACACAAGTCAAGAGCACTCTCTATCGGAGAGCATTCCCACTGCGTTATCCTTGCATCAAGCATATAGTTTAGTTAAAGTCTCTTGAACTTCCGTCATAAGACGAAGTCAAAAGCACTCTCTGTCGGAGAGTTGAACTGTGTGCTCCTAATAATAAAATATCTCAACTCACATTCCCTCTAATTAATTTACTTCGTTGATATCCTTCTCCTAGTATGCTCTGCCGACTTTCGAGTTGGGCTCGTACTCAGAACAGTGAACGGACTTGCTAAGACTGCAATAACAACAAAATTAAAACTTTTTTCCCATAACCAACGCAGCGGCATTGTCTTGATAAAATATTCAGGTAGTGAGCAAATTCCAAGTGTGGGCGTCGGGCAACCCAATCTGGACACTCGCTGGTTAAGTTATTGAACACCTAGCTTGTGATTCCAGATAGGTCCATCATGTCTTCGAACGGAGCCACTGAAAGTATTTTCGGTTAGGCTTCCTAGACACCTTAAGTAAGATCATCTTTAAAATCCTTAAAATTTACCAAGAGCACTCGCACAATCTAACATTCACTGGTTTAATTTCTAGACGTGTGTTTAATTCTCTGGCGCATTTCAGCTTCATTGACTCCATAAGGCACTGGTCCTTATTTTAATTTGCATAATTATTTGATCAATTGTCTCTGGTTTGTTATAATTGCTATAATTGAATGCTTAATTGAAGTCTAGAATTTAAATTTATCTTTTAATCTCTTGTTGCAACGTGGATTGCTTTTTTGATCTTGTGTCACACATTCATAATAAGTAAAACACCTTCAAATTATAATAACTCCTAAAAAACACCCATCCGCATCCGCAACCTTCGAAAAACACTTTAACAACTTAAGAGCCGTAGAAAACTCTTTTGTAGGGACTACCCCCCTTGGCTTCGTTAGGAATTAGCCTAAACGGAGGAGCTAGGAGTAGGTGACAGTACCTAGCTCTGTGTTTGCCCCCAAGGTCACACCTCTCCCACTTTCCTAAGTGAGGAGACAACTTTCTATTGATTTCTGCTATTGGTGTACAATCAGCGAACAACATCTTTTAGCACTGTTGCCGAGGACAAATCTTTTTGTTCCTGGACGACCTTTGTTTCTTTTTAGTTTTTTACCTTTTTTCCCTTTTTTTGGTAGATTTTTAGTCCAATCACTTTCTGAAATTAGACTTAAGTCCACCTGGTGACTCCACTGTTAGTTAACACCTCAAGGTATTCGACTAGAAGAAACTCTGAAGGTTTGCTCAGTTTCATCCCTAACCTTGAAAAAGTCTATAGGAGGAGACTAAACAAACTAACTTCTCGTAGGATCCTTGCAGAACTTGGATCTGAGTCTGTTTCAGACATCCACCTTTTATTTCCAGAAAACTTAGAAAATTTTCAAAACAATAACTGTTTTTCTAACACAATGGGTGAGTTTTTTACTCAGCTCAATTTCACTCAGATAGCAGGTCAGCCCCATGACATTCACGAAAAAGCTATTGATAAGCTTGTCGCTTTCATAGGCACTGATGCCTCTACCTCTGCTGAGCAACATCTCAGATATTTTTCAAAACACTGTGGTGCCTATGTCAGGGGTACTGACAAACATGAAGATGTATACATGACCTTCTTTGCTCTATCTTTGGATGGCAAGGCTGACAACTGGTATGATAATTTGCCAAACAATTCTTTTACTACCATAGCGAATTTCAAGACTGCTTTCCTTGGAAAGTTTGGCAGTAAAAAAGAACCTAGACATCTAGTGGCAGCCTTGACTAGTATGAAGAAGTCCAATACAGAAACCATGGATGAGTTCAACAATAGGTTCACAGAGTTGTCAAATTCCATCCCTGCCACTCATGCTCCTCCTGCAGCTTCCACTTTGGATTATTACATAGAAGCATTAAGTGGCAAGATCCAGTACTAGATTAGAGACAAGGAGCCGACCACATTGCTTCAAGCTCAGAATTTGGCCATTAAAATTGATAAGAATATGCAGTCTTCAAGAGAGTCAAACATCCAGGGTTACTCTAGATCATCAACTCCTCTAAAAACCATGGAACCTAAAGGAAAAGAGCCATCAAACGAGGCATATGAAAAGAAGCTCATGGACTTAACAGAAAATATGCAAGACATGGAAAGGAAGTACTTAGTACAGATTAAAGAGGTTCAGAATTGAGTCATAACTGTTGAAAGAACTCAACCTCCACCACCTCCTAGAACCTTCCCTCCAAAACCAACATGGCAAAGAAGAAATCCCAGCCATGAACAAAGGCCTTCTCATAAGTTAGAGGCTGCTAACATGGTTGAAACTTACACGCCATTTTGTAGGGCATGTGAAGACCTTCATGAAGAATCTTCCTGCTATTATGGATGCTATGTTCAGGAGCATAGTTTTCCAGAGGGTTGTGGTCCTAAAAAATCATCAAGCAAGCCTGAGTACATAAACTATGTAGATGACATGCACGATATTTCTAGAGAAAGTTGGAGAGAGGAAAAACAACATTCAAGAGAGCCCGAGTACATTAACGCAGTTGGACAGCTCCTTCCTGTCACCACAGAAACCTAGAGTCAAGTCGAAGATTATAATCAACAATTGGATAACCTCACTAAAAACTTTGGTACTAATCCTACAAATGAGCATAATGATGATAGTTTGGAAGGTTTTCTACCTTGTGACCTTTTTTCTGAAGAAGATGACTATGATCATGAGGAGGGTTATAGCCAGAGATGTGATACAAGTGAGGAAGAATCCCTTACATCTAAGATGGATGATAACTACGAGACTTTAATTGAAAATCAAATCTTAGAAGTTTCATGTGATGAGAGTCCTCCATGCTTTCCACCTGATGACAAACATTTGGAAAGTTGGATCCCATGTGATATCTTTGAAACCCAGTTTTTTGAAGAAGATTGTTTTGAGCAGAATGAGGAGTGTAGCAAGGGACTTGATACCAGTGATGAGGCATCTCTCATATCCGACATTGATGGCGATGATGATTATTGGACTTTTATTGAAAATCCAACTTATTATATTTTTAAAATATTTTTGAGAATATCATCTATGATGTGTCCAGCGAGGGGAGTGTTTATTCTGAAACTTATGAAAGTTGTAAAGAAGAACAGTTAGAGTCTTCATATAAACAGTCAGAATTGTATCTGAGTATCTGTAATAAGGACTTGAAAAAGTAGTGCGGTGAAGAATCAAATGGGATACAAGTAGTTAAAAAAATTTCTCAACCATCGTCTTCACATATGGATGTTCCTTATGTTTTGGAGCAGCTTGGAGATTATACAACGAGTTATTATTTGATAAGCCTTGATGATCATCATGATGGAGTAGTCGACCTGCCGCATCATCTCGATTTGTATATCAGCGCTATCAAGTCATGGATAGAAGCAGCCTGCACGAGCACCTACCAGTTTGGGAAGAAGTTTGATGACATTATTCATGCCTATGATTCCCCATCCAGCCCGCCCATTCTGGATCATCACGCAGGTTTTCATTTTCTGGAAATTGTGTCCTTACTTTGGTTGGTAACCAAAGACAAGGCAAAACCTTTTTATATCAATAAAATGCTTAGGTGGCTACACTGGACTTATGATTACACCTAACATTTTTTGTATCATGCTTAGAGTAGGAAAATAGGCTCCTTAAAGTGAGCGTTTATTTTAACTTTTTTTATGTACGTAGGAATAAATAAATTTTTCAGTGAAGTTTTGTCATTTCTTTGAATAAAGCAACTTTTGGATCATTGGCTCTTTTTCATAAAACTTGTGCTACTAAGGTTTTTCTTGTCAAGTTGAGATGTTTTTACAGGATATGGAAGCTAGAGATTCTGGTGTTCTCGTATGCTCGCTTTGCATAAGAGACTAGATTGAGCACACGTCCCGCAGTTGGAGCCAGATGTTATTCACTAATTTTGCACTTAGTTGGATTAGCTGAGGAGCCGACGGTTGACAAACATGACAAATGTTTGATTCCAATGTATCAGTTGATCTGTCTTCATGTCTAGCAAATATTGGCTAGCCAGTTTTTCATTTGAATAATTTTGACCATGGCCCTGCGGGGTTTGTAATAAAATGTGTTAGTAGGGTATTTTGAGTGGTTCGGTCTCCTAAGACGTAGAATCTCAACTAAGGTATTCCAGGGAGTTTTTTGCCCTTGACAATTATGCTTTGCCTATAGCCGAGTATAATTGACAAGGTTTTCTTCCGCTTCCTCTAAAGCTAGAATGCCCAATTTTGAATTCTGGGCCTTGGGGGGTTATTAGAGCCCAACTAAGTGTTTATAAACCTACTAGGCATTTTTAGAATAGAGCATGGTCTTGTCCTAAGTCAATAGGAACTTTAAAAATTTTACCGAACGGGTTAAAAATTTATTTTTTAATTTTTTAATTTTTTAATTATTTCCCTAAGTTTTTTTATTAATTTTTCCATAATTTAAATAGAAAAATCTTGTTTGTAATAAGTTAGTCATCTGGACCCTGTTTTCAGTGATTGAAGGCTCTAACCTTAAGCCAAAAATCATTCTTGATCGGCCAGCCAATCAGATCCAACTTTCATATCATCAATCAAACACACAACGCTCATTTTCTCAAAAAAGTCATTTTTGGAGAAAAAATGATTATTTTGGAGAAAATTAGAACTCTCCAAATTAATCCAAATTCAGCGAAATAAAAGGCTAAATGACATGGCACGGAGCATTTATGATGATTCCAATCAATATCAGTCAGTTTCAGATCAAGTATTGAAGTGTAGCAGTTGAACTATCAGTCAAAAATTTGCCCTCTTCGGTCAAATCCGTTTTTGGTTGAAGTGTGGGTTATTTATTGGTTGGGTGATCATTACGAGGGAGGATGAGCCACCTCACCCCCCCCCTCATTACTCCAGCACTCAGTTGCAGATCAGTTCAACTCCAAATCATCATGCCGAGCTCATTCAATTACTCCGGTGTTACTCTTAGTTTGGTTTTAGGGTTTAAGCTTGATCTCATTGTATAAATAGAGGCTCCTTCAGCTCTATTTGAAAGGAGAGTTTGGCATAGAAACTCTGTTGGATTTTGTAAGTTTTTTTTGTTAATAAAATATTGAGACTTTGGAGGTCATTTGATGGGCTTTTGGCATTGTGTCTTCATCCTATGTGAAGTAATATCTCTTTCACCCTACCCTTGTATTGCAATTTGATTATTATGTTTATTGAAGACTAACAATATAGTACTTAGGCTTCTAATCAAATCTGCATTGAGTGTTTGTGTCTTCAAGGATTGCATCTAGTAGAAGCTTTCGGCACCTAATACCTTCACCATACAAGTGTTCCATTATTAATATATTTTGTTTGCAAGGTTGCAAGCGGTTCCGAATCTTTCTTGCCTTCTCCAACAGACTTCAAAAAATTCTCTTGGTTACAGTGGTTACTACAAGTGGATCTCTATTTTCAACGTTCTATCCTACCTCTTTTCCACTTTTGTAAAAGTTATCAACTTATTTAAATCTTTATTTCAAGCTTGCTTGGCTTCTACTAAGTTAGATCTAGCCTTTCTAGCCTTAAATCTACTTTTTCAAAGCTAGATCCAGCTTTCTAAAGGCCCACTTTTAAAGATCTAGTTTCATTTCCATTTTTGTAAATCCATCTTTCTTTTTGCCTTGAAAAACGTGCACTTTTTCTCGAAAAACGTGCAAATTTTCCACTTTTTAGCTTGCTAGATTTTTTTCTGTGTTCTTTCTTTTTTCTTAATTCTGGAAATTCATAAAATCAGAAAAATTTTCGAAAATTGTTTTTCAAAAATTTATTTTTTTTATTTTGAGACTTTTTCTTGAAAAACGTGCCATTTCGTGCTTGCTGTTTTTTTGGCTAATTTTTGACATTTTTCTGCTATTTTTCAATTCTGGAAATTAGCATAAAAATCAGATTCTAGAAAACGTGCAATTTGTACTTGCTAGTTTTTGACTTTTTCTCGAAAAACGTGCAATTTGTACTTGCTGTTTTTTGCTGATTTTTTGCAATTTTCTGCTATTTTCCAAATTCTGGAAATTGGCCTAAAATGTTAAAAAATCTTTAGTTTTAAATTCGCAAAAAGTCTCAAGTCGTTTCACCAAAAATCATGCATTTTACATAAAAATCGGTGAGCTTGCCTGGTCCTTTCCAAGTTTTTATTTTGGGTCTCATTTCATTGTTTTGGTCTTTTGTTTCATCTCATAAGGCACTTGTCTTCTCATCCACTTAATCTTTTCGAATCACAAGTTAAATTTGGTTTCCTAACACTCTTACTAGTCCTTGTTTAGAGATCTTATCCACAGGTGAACTAAAAGCAAAACCAAGCAAGAAAGAGCAAGCAGAACTAGATCCAAAGACAAGGATCCAAAACCAAAAAGAAGTCATTCTCCTTTGTACAAAATCATAAGAGTGTTTCATTTTTACTTAAGTAGTTCTCAAAAGTCCTTACAAGGATTAAATTCCCAAGGCATTTGTACTTTATTAATAAAATAAGGCTAAGTGGGATAAGGCCTCCCATACTTGGTTTTTCTTCCCCATTTGGGGAAGAGTGTCTTTGTTCTTAGCTTAGATTTATTTCAAGTACTTAGAGTAGTTTCACTTTTTGCAAAGTAGATACTAATTGTTAGTTTAGTCATCTCATCTTTTGTTTATTTGAACTACATCATCTTTATATTCTTATTTCAAGTTGCTTGTCTTTTAACAAAGAACTAAAGTCTCTTGAACTTGCCATAACACAAGTCAAGAGCACTCTCTATCGGAGAGCATTCCCACTGCATTATCCTTGCATCAAGCATATAGTTTAGTTAAAGTCTCTTGAACTTCCGTCATAAGACGAAGTCAAAAGCACTCTCTGTCGGAGAGTTGAACTGTGTGCTCCTAATAATAAAATCTTTCAACTCACATTCCCTCTAATTAATTTACTTCGTTGATATCCTTCACCTAGTATGATTTGCCGACTTTCGAGTTGGGCTCGTACTCAGAATAGTGAACGGACTTGCTAAGACCGCAATAACAACATAATTAAAACTTTTACCCCATAACCAACGCACCGACGTTGTCTTGATAAAATACTCAGGTAGTGGGCAAATTCCAAGTGTTGGGGCCAGGCAACCCAATCTGGACACTCACTGGTTAAGTTATTGAACACCTAGCTTGTGAATCCAGACAGGTCCGTCATGTCTTCGAACGGAGCCACTGAAAGTATTTCCGGTTAGGTTTCCTAGACACTTTAAGCAAGATCATCTTTAAAATCCTTAAAATTTACCAAGAGCACTCGCACAATCTAACATTCACTGGTTTAATTTCTAGATGCGTGTTTAATTCTCTAGTGCATTTCAGCTTCATTGACTCCATAAGGCACTGGTCCTTGTTTTAATTTGCATAATTATTTGATCAATTGTCTTTGGTTTGTTATAATTGCTATAACTGAATGCTTAATTGAAGTCTAGAATTTAAATTTATCTTTTAATCTCTCGTTGCAACATGGATTGCTTTTTTGATCTTGTGTCACATTCATAATAAGTAAAACACCTTCAAATTATAATAACTCCTAAAAAACACCCATCCGCATCCGCAACCTTCAAAACACACTTTAACAACTTAAGAGCCGTAGAAAACTCTTTTGTAGGGACTACCCCCCTTTGCTTCGTTAGGAGTTAGCCTAAACGAAGGAGCTAGGAATAGGTGATAGTACCTAGCTCTATGCTTGCCCCCAAGGTCACACCTCTCCCACTTTCCTAAGTGAGGAGACAGCTTTCAATTGATTTCTGCTGCTGGTGTGCAATCGATGGGCAACAGGACCTTTTATAGTTTTATTGGGCCATTTTACTTTACGTTTTATTTTGGACCACTCTTGTTTTAAACCAAGACATTTATAAAAGAGTGATTATTCATTATGTTTAATATACATGTTTTATCTCTCTTACCTGACTTCGATTGCTTCCTCTGTGCATCTGGGTGACTATATCTCCAAGTGACTAACTTCCCTCACGATGACTGTTTGCACCAGCGTGACTCGTGTCTCCTTCTACATGCTTGCTTGCTCCATGTGTCTGCACCTTTGCATGATTGCACCTCTGCGTTTGCTTCCTCCACACGACCGCACCTACGTGTGACCGTTTCCTCTGCACGTTCGCGTGACTTCCTCCTCTTGCGTGGTTGTGTGTTCGCTTCCAACAGCATAACCATGTGCTCCAGCGTGACGTCTCAACATGATGGTGGTCTCTACCCTAGCTTGGTTGTATCCCATTGTTCCTTTGCGTAACTGGATTTCCTACAACAACGTGACAGTTCACCTGTCTCTCGCTAAGCTATGATGTCCCCAATCCGGGATGGTCACAAAACATATGAATTTATCAAATATTAATTGAGTTTACATTGATTTATAACTTTCACAAACAGTTTGTTTTCTCATCAACATTTCATCAAACACCTTAGAAACATTCCAGAACACATCACAAGGGATAGATAATGTTGGTACCTTTATTATGAATAACAAAGAGTAAACAGTACAATAACTATGGCTGCAATATCAGCTACCAAGATATATTGAAAACTGTGAAATCCTGTGGTGAATTATTAAATTTTCTCGACGTTTCGGGCAGACTAGTTCGGCCCATCTTCAGGAGATACAGTGAAGGTGCTTGCCTTGTCCTTTTTTTACCTAAGTTTTTTATTTAAATAGTGGAAGATTTTAATTGAATTATTTTACTAGGTTAATATGTTTTAAGGTCAGCTGATCTAATTCATTGTTGTTTTTAAAGATAATTAAATTGTGCATTATATTTAATTATTATAATAGTTTGTTTTGTTAGTTTAAGTATTATAAAACTATTCTAATTTTATTAAATAGTGTGATAGTATGTAACAGTGAAGCACAACTCGGCCAAGACTCGCAGGTACTCGCGAGTCTGCCCGAGTCAGTGTTGAAAACGAGTAACCGGTTGAAACTCGGGGACAGACTCACCAATTCACCAAAACTCGCCAAAATCAGAAGACTCGCCGGTCACTCGTGGGTTAGTCGCCGGTTACTAGCTCGGACTCGCCAAAAAGCACAAACAGACCCCACGAAAATGGAGGCGGCCTTCAATTTCGCGGGATTTTCTCTAAGCAGAAAGTCAGGTTCTATCCCCGTCCATACCTGTCAAAGCACTTGTCCCCCCACTCACGTCTTTCCCTAAGTGAGTGTCTAAACATCAAGTATACCAACCTGTCGCATCAAGTATACCAAGTATACCAACCTGTCACATTTTCTAGAAAAATACCAAATAGTCACATCATTGGCATAAATTTTGAGGCAAGGCATCACCATACCCAACAACAGAAGCACATCAGGCACTAAAGTAGCTGACCACAAAAGAAAGAATGCTTTATCACTTACCTTCTAGTATTTACTGTTTTTCCAGTGTACCATTGGATTTGACCCGGACTTGTCAGTCAAACATGGCCTACCAAACAGAGGGTCATTTCAATGCGCCAACAAGTCAAACTCACCATGACTCACCAGGAATGCATTTGACTAGTGGGTTATTGACAGGACAATAAGTTTGACTTGTTGACTTGACAGAAAAACCTACCTCTCTCTCTCTATAATGGACAGAAAATCCCACCTATCAAAATTGTGTAACTTTTAACTGTACTAGTCGTGTTTTTCTTAAGCCAAACTGAACTCTTGACCCTTTGCCTCGCCAAGGTTTTCGTGGAGCAAAGTCTGGTAACACTGGTATTTTCTAGAGAACCCATAATGTTATCAAAGAACATTCTCCAGTGTAACACAGATTTGCATTAGATTTTTCAAATCAATCTTCCTGCTAAGAAAAATATATAAAAACCCAAAATGGGTCGCATGTAAGTCACCATGTTATAACGACGAACAGTTCTAAAGCCTCTGCTTTGTATACCCAGTCCTATTTGTTGAAACTTGAAAGAATCACACGATGCATGTATTGGTTGATAACTTGATTAATAAGGATAGGAAATCAAGATCATTGCCCTCACAATGTACAGTAGTAAATGGGGTCCATATAGCAAAAAAACTGCTTTTCAATTTTCAGTATAAAGATATTCATGAAGTACGAATCGAAAAACTTACAAGGTTCAGGATAGTCTTTGCCAATGATACATTTGGCCTTCCTTTGAACTTCAATTGGTGCAGTCCAGGGTTCATATATATATTCTTTCGGCATATCTGACATTGTGACATTTTTTAGCTTTTGAATTGTCAAAGAATGGAGATGTCTTCAATCATCCAGAAGAATCAGTGATATTAAATAATAATAAAAACTTGGGGACTAGAATATACTATGAATTTCAAATGCCGTAGGAAATAGGAAATATAAATTTAATGTGAAAAATGAACAAACAAGAGAACTCACCTTTTAACACAGGAAGAAAATAACGTACATATTTACCATCAGGATCATACTTTTTTCCAAACGAAATCGGAGAATATATGCGATGGTACTGCAGTATTATAGCTTAAGCTCAGAAAAATGGAAAAAAATGCTGTTTTTCAAATCTCCATAAGCCTTCGTAGATTCCAATTTCCCGCCATATGGGAGAAAGAAGTATTTATATTTACACTTTAAATTATATAAATGCTTCATACCATTATCTCAAAAATGAAAACCAAAGGTACGCCACAAAGGAAAAATACAGATACAAATCTTGAATGAACTCGCAGTAAATAAAATTGAAACATGTGTAATTAACCAACCTGGGAAAAAAATGCTGAACAGGACAGCCACATCCAGTTGCTATTATTAATTGCCCAATCTGAATCAATCAGTAATCTGTCAAATACATCTCGACCCTTCTCCCAATGGACAAACTGAAAGCAAAAGCATGAACATTCCACGTCTTAAGCTTCAATAATTTTGACTCGAATGTTATGTTAACCAAAAAAAGAAACAAATGAAAAGGAGATCCCACGCTATTTATGTTTTAACTGCTATGTACTCTGACAGTACTTCATTGTCAAACATTTGAATTGAATATTAGATTCTTAAAAAATACTATAGCAATGAAAATGCAAGAATGAGACTTGCAAAAGTAAAAACCGATCCAAGGCTTCTGAATCAAAATTCTCATGTTGGTCCAAAAAATAAATGCTATCCAAATCCACAAGAGATGCATGATTCCATGTGTTACCAACTAAGTTGCACTAGGTGGGATTTCTAAACGAGCCGCCAAAGATGAACAATTACTTCTTCAAAATTCAAAGTTCAGAAGTCCTTGCTAGGCCCTTTTTTTTTATTTTTTAACATGTTCATAGCGCATGGGGAATTGTAAAAAAATGAGTTAGCATGATGACTTTATGTAAAAGGTTTGGCTTCTTAGGACTTATTTATTAATGCATTATTCCAGGGTGTTTTTTCCTTGTTAATTATTTATTGTTTTTAAGTGATAAATAATTTGCGAGTTTTTCACCCAAACCTCCAAAGCTAAAATAATCACATTATTAATTAAGCCTTAGAAGGTTATTAAAACCTGTGTGTCGATGTATATTACCGTGCTAATCATTATTTTGAGTTATTATGAACATGTCCGAAGTCCCCCATACGTTTTTTTAATTTTCGGAAAGTAATTTTTTTTCATTTTTACAGGCTTATTTTTAATAAATTAATTGTAAAAATGTAAAAAGTCATAAACGTGTGGCTAGGAGGTTATTTTTGCCATGGGGGTGCTCGTTTTCTAACTCAGAGCACCCACTTAACCGCCACACCCACTTTCTTAAGTTTTCGAGTAATTATTTAACCCCAAAATTAATAATTACTCGAAAAACCCAAGAAAAAATGAAATATTAAAAAATTCGGCAATTAAAATTATAAAAGATGATTGCCAAAAAAGAATTGGGTGACTTGGAAAATCATTTTGGCAAGTAGACGGGCAAGGGGGACAAGTCAAATGTTGCCAATTCGAAGAGTTTTTTTAGTTTGGAACTTTCCTCTCCAAGTGGGGGAGCACATCCCAAGAGAGATGGAAGTTTGGGTGATGTGGATGATTTTTGGTGATGTGGATTCTAAAGTTTTAGAAGTTGCTTCTCCTTTTGCCTTTATCCAACTCAATCCAACATTTTTCCAACCCACAACCAACTCACTTGAAGCTAGCACATCCTTGAGGAGATGCATTCCCCTCTCTTTGCCAAATTTCTATTTAAGCAGGAAACCTCTCTTCATTTAAGGCGGATGATTTGGGCATTGAACCTCTGCTCTTGTATGTTGTAGTTTATTATAATTGAGAAATAAAGTGAAGGCTTCAAAGACATACTTGTGTCGGGCATCAGTGTGTGGTGAATTCTTATGTTATATAAGGTATAACTGTATTAGTTTCTTGCTGCATTCTTTGTTGTTCTAACCAGTCTTTGAAATGATAATTGGTAGAAGAGGATAAATAAGTAGTTTTGTATTTGTTTCTCTGAGTTATTTATGTGAGTAGATCTTGGATTTGTATGTTTTACTTGTTTGTACGCATACTATCTAGTTTTTTGCTTAAATACTCCTGGATATAACACTTTGGTGTAGTATTGCTCAAGTTGTGCAGAGATATCTAGCGTGGAGGAGTGTTGGTTCTTGTTTGATTCCTCCCTATCTCTGCAATTTGTTTAAGAAGATTTAAATCCCTCTGCTCCTTACTTGAGGACTCCGTTGCCCAAGCTTCAAAGCTTTGGGGCATCTTTCTTTCCATTCTTCCGTCACTTTAAAAAATTCAAATTTTGGTTACTAGTTTTCATTTTTTCCATATTCGAATCTCACTGAAATATTGGAATATATTAGCTTTCTGATTTACATATGCAAATTTAAAGATTTAGATCTGATCATTAAAGTTTTATAAATCAAGATCTGATTGCAAGCAAGTACTAGTTTGATTCCTAAAATTTTCTATCTTTAAAGTACTTAATAATTTTTGATCAAATTTTTTATGTTTTAATCTGATTTTCTATCATATTAAATAAAAAATTGTTAGCTGTTTTGCAGCAGAGATTGGTCTGATAAAGAGGCACTCTAGTGAAATTTTGAAGATCGAAATCAAACCGAAGGCCCCTCTTCTCTTACTTCTTTCGTTGGCCACTTCTTAAAGGCCCCTTTAATTGTAAAAAAACTTCCTGTTTCCTATTTTACATGGGAACACAAGTACTTCTTTCTTCTAATCATTGTAAAAAGAGAAGCAAGTGGGCAGCCAAGTGCCCACACCCCATCCCCCCAAGGGGGATTCGCATTGTTTCATTTTTTTATTTTTTTCGCTTTTCTTTATTTTTTTCCAGGTTATTTTAAGTTCCTAGAGTAAAATTAATCAATCCAGTTTTGTTCTCGGTAACGAGAGTATCGGCATCGAGATTTAAAGAATTCACACTTAGCTTTAAAAAACTTAAAATATCTAAGACTTCAAGGTCTCGTATGCTCTTGTGACCACTGCAGGACTTTGGCTGGATCGGTGGAGCAATCAGAAAGGGATTGAAGTGACTAGTAATTAGTAAAACACATCAATCAATCCTTACAAGTGAAAATCCGGCACTTACACAATTCTGCCAAGTTGTGGGGAAATTCTACAAGGGAAGCGAGAACCACTAGAAAGTGACCATAGGTTACCGTTAGGCTACACCCTCGTTTGGTGTAGTGTTGAACACAGCCTCGCGACTCCATCTAGCCCACAAGTCACTGTGAGAGCCACTTCTTGGTAAATCTGGATACATTCCTCGTACCTCTGGGTATATCTGGAATACCATATTCCCGTCATAAGAAAGATCATTACCATATTAATAATAAAATTTACCAAGAATTGACCCACTCCCTAATTACTCATTTAATAATCTTAAAATTGACCAACTAGACAACTGCAATACTTCACGAGACTTCACTAGCAACCCTTTACACAAGCACTCCACTGGCACTGGTCTATTTTGGCAATCTTGCTTATTTTTCTTTATTAAGTTAATATTTGTGTTATGTGGAATGTTATTTATGCTAGTGAATAAAATATTTTGCAGTTATCTTTGTTTCAAGGTTTTTATTGGATCTCATCTCTTAGACTAATGGTTGTATTGTTATAGATTAAACACCATAGTTTATTTTATTAGGGACCACCCCCCTTGGCTTCGCTAGGAGAGAGCCTAAACGAAGGAGTCAAGATCAAGTCATAGCACTTGACTCTTGCTTGCCCCCAAGGTCGCACCCAGTGGCTTGAAGATTTCTGCCACGTGACTCGAGGTGCGAATTAGGCGGCAACAAGATGTATAAATAAGCCTCCCAAATGTCCAGATAAAAATATTATATACCAAGCAAACAAATAGCAGAAACATACTATAATAAGATTTTGGCATGCAGCTTGGTTAAAGAGTATGATGCCCTGGGTTCCAGATGGGTATATCGTTGTAGGTGTAGATGATGCCCTACAATAAGGATTTTCATGATGTGTTTGAAGATGATGTTGATTAGTACCAGTCTGAACAAATTTGTCCTAGTTCTGGGTATGCTGAGTCCATCTAGGAACTGTCCTAATCCTCAAGCAGCAATAGATGAGAGATCTAAGCAATCCTATGGGCAAAGTCAGTGTGAGAAGAGCAGCAAACAAAACTATAACTTCAATTCTGCGTTGATTCTGGGTGGATTTAGGCGTGTGCAGCCCTGTTTAACCTTCAAACAGTCATTGTTATTAGACATGGGCATGCTAGAGTGATGAAACAGAAAGTCTAGGAAGCCTATGGGTAAAAAGCAGCACAATAGCCTTGATTTTCCAAATCTGGATCAACAATTTTGGGTGCATTCTAGGCCTGATCATGCCCTCATACAGCGAATAAACCTCTTCTTGATCTTCCTACTGTAGTGATAGGCAGTTTTGGGCAGTTTTGTGCATAATAACAGCAATAAACCAACTTCATCTCAAGTCTTGTGCACGAAAACAGCCAGGAAAGAGCATAACTCAGATCTGAGCACATTCTAGGCTGTTAAATTAATTCTCATATTTGTTTTAGTGCACTCTAGCAACAAGTTTGGAAGACTATGTTCCGCCTAATTCGCACCTCGGGTCACGCGGCAGAAACCTTCAAGCCACTGGGTGCAACCTTGCGAGCAAATAAGAGTCAAGTGCTATCACTTGATCTTGATTCCTCAATTTAGGCTTATTCCTAGCAAAGCCAAGGGGGGTGGTTCCTATAAAATAATCTAAGGTTGTTAATCTATGCAAAGAAAAACAAATGTTCTAAGAGTTAAGATGGTGTAAATACTAAAACTAAGACTTTTGCAAATCGTTTAGATGAACATCAAGTAAATAAGCATTCCATTTAACACAAATTAAATTGATCAACAATTAACCCACTCCCTAATCTATTCATTTAATAATTTTAAAACTGACTAGTGAGACATTTGCAATACTTCTCAAGACATCACCAGCAACCCCTTAAACACAAGCACTTCATTAGCACTAGTCTATTTTGCATCAATCATGCATTTACTTTTGGTATCTGAGTTAATTTATGTGTTAAATGGAATATTTATTTACATGTCGTTGATCTAAACTATTTACAAAAGTCTTAGTTTCAATATTTACACTATCTTAACTCTTAGAACATTTGTTTTTCCTAGCATAGATTAACAACCTTAGATTATTTTCATAGGGACCACCACCCTTAGCTTCGCTAGGAGTAATCCTAGACGTAAGAATCAAAATCAAGTGACAACACTTGACTCTTACTTGCCCCCAAGGTCGCACCCAGTAGCTTGAATATTTCTACCACATGACCCGAGGTGCGAATTAGGTGGCAACATTTTGGCGTCGTTGCTAGGGATAAATCTTTCTATTCTCAGAATACAACTTTTGAGTATTCTTTTTGCTTTTTCCGCTTTTGATGAATGTTGTAAACTTAATAAGCTTACTCAAATCATCTGAACAACTCCACTACCTTTAATTTTACCAAGGCGTTCTACAAGAAGAAATTCTAAAGGCTTGCTTCAGTTCATCCTTGAGCCTGAATAGGTTTATCATAGGAGGAAAAGCAAGCTAGCTTCTCGTAAAATCCTTGAAGATCTCAGATCCGAGTCAATCTTTGACATTCACCTTTTATTTGCTGATAGTTCGCAATCAAGTAATCCACCTCCTAGCACGGCTAACCTTTTTAAACCCTTGGACTTTACTGCCATTGTTGGTTATCCTCATCAAATCCTTGATAAACCTATTGAAAAGGTTCCTTTTTATGTTAATAATGCTATAACTGCTAAGTCTCACTTGTTGGATTTTACGCACTGTTACAACAAGTGGTGCCACAATGTGAATCATGAAGATGTCAAGATGAGGCTTTTTGCCTTATCCCTAGAAGCTGATGCATTTGAGTTGTTTACCAATTTGGATGATAATAGCATCAAAACCTTCAAGCAGTTTGAGACAGCTTTCAACTCGAGATGGGGTCACAAGAAAGAGAATTGGCATTTGTTGGCTACCTTAACTGATACAAAGAAAAAAGAGAATGAGACAATGGAGGAGTTTAATATAACGTTTACTGATATGGTCGCCAGACTTCATAAAGATATTAAACCCCTTGATACATCAACTCTCTCATATACTATATGGAAGCTTTTGGAGGAGAAATGAGATATCACTTAGAGACAAGGAGACAACAACTCTGAATAATGCTATGGAAACTACCGAAAAGATAGATAAAAACATGCAGTCTTCAGAAAAATCCAATATTCATGGTTTTACTAGAGGGTCGAGGCAATACTTTCATTCCCAAACCACATGACGCCAAAGGAAAAGCAATTGAACCTGAGAGCAAAGATCAGACCAAAGAATCCATCAAGGAGCTAACTAAAATGATGAAACAAATTGTTGGACATTAAATTGTTGGACATTGGGTTCAACCCTCACCGTGAGTTTCGTGACATGGACTAATCGCCTCCCGAGACCCTAACTCTAGCAATTGTGGCAGAGATTAACACCTACGGGTTTTGGTCTAACGACAATCGTGAGTCCAATAATTGGTATCAGAGAATGCCTTCGTCACAGGCCTTACAAGCTTGAAGGAGATCCGTGGACACACAATGGAAGCAAAAGCAAACTCATCAAGCAAGGATGTGCATGTACTTGATGTTACAGACTATTTCGATTGGAGAAGCAAAATGGAGGCATATTTGAAAAAGTTTGGTGTTTGGGAAATTGTGATCAATCCACCAACTCCATCCAATAAGAAGGGCAAGACAGCTGAACAGAAGGAAACAAAGAAGAACAATGCTACAGCCTTGAAGTTCCTCATGGATGGACTTCCCAACTCAATGAAAGAAAGTGTAGGAGAATACACTTCAGCCAAAGATCTATGGCTCAAGTTGGAAAGTGAGTATCAGAAGGAAAGACCAAACACCGAAAAGACAAATCAGAAATCAAAGGACAAGCCCTCGAAAGAGGCCAATCAAGAAGAAGAAAAGCAAGAAGTAGACTCCAGTAAAAGTATGGATTTTTTTTATTGTAATGATAGCTTGTGTGATGAAATTGAGAAGGTTCTTGCAAAATATGATGAAGGGCTATCACAAGCTACATAGGAGATACATCTCACCCTGATACATATTAATCTCAGAGCAAACTGGGTCTTGAACACAGTAAATCTGAACCATAGTGAATTGAAATGATTGAAATCAGGTATTATTTCATCAGAGACCTAGTGCAGAGAGGTGCTCTAAAGTTGTAGTACTTTCATATGGGAGAACAGATTGAAGATATCTTGACCAAGCCTCTGTAAGCATCAAAGTTCGTGTACTTTCGTGACAAGCTTGGTATCACACAGAATGTCTCTCGCTGAGAGGGAGTGTTGATTTTTCTGAGCAGTATCGAGAGTCATTCTCTCAGGAGAATGAAGACATCTGGTTCGGGACTAAGATGTGGACCCAGTCAAGCACTAGATACCTCAACTCAGTGTTGAGTGACCATTCTGATGAATGGTAGATATCTGGTCCTTGACCATGATATGGACCCAGCTCTGTCCTGGGTAGACTCAACTCATTATTGAGTGACCATTCTAATGAATGGTAGATATCTGGTCCTTGACCATGATATGGACCTGACTCTGTCTTGGGTAGACTCAACTCATTGTTGAATGGTAGATATCTGGTGACTGGTCCTTGACCATGATATGGACCCAACTCTGTCATGGGTAGACTTCACTCAATGTTGATTGACCATTCTGTTGAATGGTAGACATCTGGTCTAGAACCACGATGTGGACCACTCTAATACTTGTAGAATCAACTTAGTTCTGAGTAGCCATTCTCTTGGAGAATGGAGGTGTTATCACATATATAGTAGTCGGGCTACCATATTCTATTTTTCAAATATGAGATGTTGAGATGAACATCTATGATGGATCACTATTTGATGATGGACTATAATACTTTCCCACGCCATGACTGAGTCTCAGTGCACTTAGATCTGAGGTCTGATGTAGCCATTTAGCCATTTATAGAGCAATTAGTATTGACCAAAGTTGCAGCAGTAATTTCTCAGTGGACAGATGTTGGTTCAAATTGGTTATTTACATGTATATGACTCGGTAGATATTATCTTGTGTTATAGTTATTATTGCTTTTATACTCATTCTTGTGACATGTCTTAGCATTTAGTGTCATGATCTGAAGGTCATATAAATATGTGGACCTAGTTGCATTGATATTATATGTGTATGTCCCTACTTAGACCTAGAAGTTCTTGACTCATACTCATTGGTTTTTCCCTCCTTAGAGAGAATAGAGGTGATCATTCCCACCATACTTTGACTTGTTAGTGTTGGTATCATTATTCACCATCTCCACCCATCCATTCCCTTCCAGTGATGTTTATATCCCGACCTACTACTTAACTTGTGGCATGGAGGAATTTTCCCCACTACAGCCTCTTTGTTGGATAAGCTTCCCTGTTTATTTGTGTCTCGGCTCTGAGCTACCTAGCTTGTGTTGGCTAAACCTGCAACAAATAGCGATGCCATCAATACAATGTATATGGAATGACATGAATATCTTCTAATAAGCCCATTCATGAAAAGAAGTGTTTCTGAACATACATGAATGCAAAGCAAGCCTAATGAACTTAGCTTTGAAGTATAATGTGAAATGTAAAAACCATGTAACAAGTGTTTCTAAACACGCATGGAGCATGAAGCCTTAATAAATAAAAATCCGTGTAACAAATGCATGGATCAAGGCTATGGAAACTCGAAGGCCCAAAAAGCAATGGTTCTTAAAAGTTATATCTAAATTTTGCTGGCCTCACTTGTATTTGATTTGGATTGTGAGCATTTGTCAAGGTGAACAAGCACCTCTGAACATTACTTACCCATTTGTGAGACACTACCATCCCCTGTGTTATTGTTTGTCCTGCATATGCTAGAGTGAGTATCCCCTTTCCATTTCCAAAGTGTCACAGTGTCAAGTTAGTAGTCACCCTTTAACCTAGCCTTTTGATCTTTAGCTTTCATCCTTCACTAGCAAATTGGTTACAACTATGAAGTGAGTATGGTCTTAAAAGTCTGGTCTGATTTATAATTAATTAACAAAACTCTATATACTTGGTTGGTAGATTGCCAGTGAAATGATTACTACTTGTTATAATTGTTATTTGAATGATTTGTAGAGCATGTCTTAACCTCTAAACACTTGCAGCAGATTGATGTTAGCCTGGGTCATATTATTGATTATTTGATCATTTACAGAGTATTATTTTATCTATCTGGGCATATTAGATATTGTACATGATCATGCAGAGATCTATAGGTTGTATGAGTATGCACCTTAGATGGATTTGGGCTCCCTGAGTCCAATGAGACAGTTTGTTTTCAGTTCCGGGAAATTTCAGTGGTGATTTATCTCATTATACCATTTTGATGCAGTTTTGCCTGGTTAAAAGGCCTGTCAGAGCAAAAGGATGATTTGACCGGTTCACCTGTGGCGTAGTATGAGGAAGGGGCGGCAGCCACTTGTTTTTACCATTTTACCCCCCTCCCAAAGAGCCTGGTGGGCTCAATTTGACAACACAGGAAATATAAATGGCAGTTTGGGCAGTGTCACATTTCCCGAGGCAGATTAAAAGTGGTGAAATTGGCTACTGAGGAATTCGAATTGGGTTACTTAGGCAAGGAAATGGCATGGAATAAGTTTTGATGATGAGTGTGATGTCTTCCACCTCTTCTCCAGCAATTTCAGCATTTAGATGGACCCACACCCATCTTTCCAGCCTATTATATGATTTTCCGGAGCTTTTGGAGGCTCACGATATTCCCAGAGAGACACTATCTTGCACTTAAAATTATATTTTATTTATATTGTGCCATGGGGACACACCAAGGGTGTTAGTCAATAACCCCTGGACACACCATGAGCTTTATTCATGTTTATTTTGTCACATTGAGTGGGATCCCCTCTCCTACAACGGTTTTTTCCATTGATATATTATATTATTATATTAATCCATGTATTTTATGTTGAGCTCATCTCAACCGTTGATTAGAACATTTTGATCTTTTAATCTTAGCCATCCATTTAAAACGTGGTTAGGACTTTGTTATCTCTCATTCCTATTTAAAGGAGAGAGCTTCTCATTGTAAAGGGGTCTTTGGCTCTTGGAATCTTGATAATAGAAAAACTATTTTGTGGAAATTCTTGTGTCTCCTTTGCATCTGGTGTTTTTTTATGGTGATTGGAAAGTCTATTGCATCCTAGCATTTGAGTATTTGTGATGAGATCTATATTTTCGTGAAAACTTTGTTTTGTCTACAGCAGGGCGACTTTACTTGGGCGTTTTTGCAGGGCTTCCCCAACTCGCTTGCTTGGCTTCGCTTGTATCAAGGAGTTATCATTCCTATCATTGTGATCTATGGTTTCATCTTGTTATTTTTTCTGTAGCATTTGTCCATTTCTCTTGATGCATCAAATCTGATATGGTTGACGTTTGTTGCGCAAGAGCGAGGGCGCATTGGCTTCCTTGGGCAAATCGATTTGCATAGAGTCTTCATCCAAATCTTCTCAAATTGATCGGGAAGGCATAGATCATCATCATCAAGGCATCTACAAGGTTATCCAGGTAAGACCCACAGGTTAGTGCTTCTTTTCGTTGTTCCAATCCATTGGCACCTTTATTTTACTGTCAAAACCCTAAATTAAAATAATTGGAAAATTGTGTGGTTCAAATGGCTTGATAAATCGCAAACCATTTATGGGTATTGTAGATCGAGTCAAACCCTAAGTGGGGTCTCCTAGACCTCATACTTAGGTGACTCCTTTGGGCCCAAATTCCAAGGTACTGATCTCTCAACCCTAGCGCAACCCCTCATTTGGCCAATTTCTCTTGTGTTTTGATCTTATCTCTGAGGCTTGGGTACTCTGATACTGTCATACCTTTCATCAAGTCTATCCTTTGGTACTAGATAGCCCCAATCTTGTTCTTAACCTCCCTGCATTGGACACAATTCCCAAGGCAGTGGATATTGTCATCATTTGCTGGTACCTTGATTCTGGATCTAGTAGTAAGACTCATTAGTCACTTGTATTTCAACCTTGGATCAATTTCACACTTCATAAATCTCATTATCGAAACCATAACTCACCTTGTGACTTCATCCATAGATTTAAGGTTTACTTCGCCTTACACCTTATGTACTTCAACTTCCATTGATTTGATCTGGTGTTTTGGTTTGATCTCTTCTGTCGAGAGTAAATTTGGGTCTCCCCCATTGTTGTCTTGGGCTAAGACAACATCAAGTGAAGATTGCCTCGATTGGCGTGACAACCATCCATTCGGGAGTCGAGGCTATCTTGGTTTCACCTCTTTGGTTGCCCATCCCTCTACCATCCATCTTGGATCCACCTCATAGGGGCAACTACAAGTTTGGTGATAATAGGAGGCACCTAGTCTGTAACCAAGAAGGCACTATAAGCCCTAGACTTGGTCTAGGCATGTGTGACACTCTGACCCTTGATCAATGGGCTTGTGGTCTTCTCCAAGGCTTACCTTGGTTAAGATACCATAGTACTTGATCTTGGTGTCACACAGAGTGTGAGATAAAAGCATTAGTAACTCTCTTGGTTTATGATGATGTACTTTGAATGGAATTAAAGGACCACAAATGAAAGTCAAAAATACATAAGTACTTTGGGACCTGTTGCCGCCTAATTCACACTTTAAGGTGCAGGAAAGTCACAACCTACTATGTGTGTCCTTGGGGGCAAGTGAGAGCTGGGGACCACTGTCACCTCAGTCCGCAACTCCTCCGTTTAGGCAAGATCCCAACAGAGCCAAGGGGGGTAGTCCCTATGGAAAGACTATGTTCCAGGTTTATTAATTAATTAAGGATTAATTAAAGGGATCGTTTACAGGATGAGGCTAAGACCTTATATAAAACAAGACCAGTGCCTAGATAATGGAGTCAAAAATAAGTTACCACTTTACAAGATTACTAAAAATAAAACAAATTAGAGATTTAAGCTATGATCAAAATTATGGCTTAAATGTTTAACAATGAAATAAACGAATGATATAGTTTTAAACAATAATGAACCAAATATAATGCACGGATAGTTTACCAATGTGACAATGTGAATAAGATTTCCAATAAAACAGAGAAGTGCTTTGAGTTAAGACGAATGAACCAAACGAAAAATAAACAGTGAAAAAGACTTTAAGATGCAAATCATTCACCACATACTCATTTACAGAATCGAAAGTAAATAAATGTGCTGAGAAATAAAGTGCTGGAAGTAAAAATTGTAGTATTGTATTGTAGTGAAAGAATGCTTGAAATAAATGTGTTGTAGAACCGATTTTGAAGTGCTTCTTGGTTTATTTTAGTTAATTTTATTAATGTTGTTCTTCTTGGATTAGGTTGTAGATCCGGTGGTGTGACTACCCCGATTTAGTTCTTCTCAAACCGAAGAGGGATTGCTGTTGCGCTCAACAGGTGGGAGCAAAGCCCACCCCTAGCTCACAGGTCAAACCCCAATGGCCCGGTGCTCACAAGGAGGACGACGAAGCGCCTAGAGACCCCCTCGGTCTACTACCCCTTGCAGCTTCCGAGTCACTGTTTTTAATCAACTTGAAAATCTCTAGATGGATGCCTATTAAACTAGGACTTCCTTTTCCCCTGGTCGTATCTCGGAGTACCCCGGAGGGTGATAACCGAGTAGAGGAGCAGGATGTTGGAAGTTGTTGTTGGTAAGTTTTAATAATAAATTTTAATCTCGATGGTTAAAATGCAAGGTTTATTTTAAAATGATCACCAAGATGACTTGGGAAATAAAGTGTTTGATTGTAGATTGTAGTACAAGAAAAGGAAAATTAGTCTAATTACCTAAGCCCCCACTTCACCTGCTTTTCATATCCAGCTTGAATTCCCTAAAGGGAGATGACAAGTGGACAGAGGATACACAGGTTGGATGGGTTGTATGATTACTTTAACAGAAAATAAAATTTGCATAAACAGAAAACTTAAGCAAATATTCTCCTACTTCCTACTCTATTTATTGTAGATTACAAAAGCTTATAAGCTTTGAAGAATACCCCAAGAGACTCTCTTTGGGGTTTACAATAATCAGGAAAATATTGAAAAAGAGGTGAGGATTGGAACTCCTTTTNATTGGAACCCCTTTTGTGCCGGTTGAAGTTGAGGAAATTTTATGTCTTTTTGGGCATCAAATCTTCTTTACTTATGCACAACCTGTCAAAAACCAGCGATCTATTTCTCGCTGAAAATCACGGAAAAAACACTAAAATGTTGTTAATACATTAGNTTCTTTACTTATGCACAACCTGTCAAAAACCAGCGAGCTATTTCTCGCTGAAAATCACAGAAAAAACACTAAAATGTTGTTAAAACATTAGTACCAAATTTACAAGTTTTTACATAAAAATCTGAGTGATAGACAAATATCTATAACATCATTGAGCGCTTCGCGTTCTGATCTCGGTCCTTTGAGTTCAGATGAGGGATACCACGATTAAGCTCAAAGTGTTATGATAAATATTTGCTGAAACTAATACAATTACAAATTTACAAAAAAAAATTCTGAATGTAATTTGNTCAGATGAGGGATACCACGATTAAGCTCAAAGTGTTATGATAAATATTTGCTGAAACTAATACAATTACAAATTTACAAAAAAAATTTCTGAATGTAATTTGTGACAGTAATATGGAATTTAGAGGGCTGGAAAATGAGTTTTCAGCCACCTAAATGATGTGAAACTAGCAGAAATAAAAGGTTAAACTGATATATGAGAGGTTAGGGCCCTAAAACAAGGGTTATACTCACTAAACAGTGAATAAAACCCTGTTTAAAACAGGCTGAAATTAGATGGCCGAATTAAAAAATGTTGCCGGAATGATGTTTTTGGAGAGATTTCTTAGCTTGGATAACTTGCAAATATAATCTATGCCTGCAAAATATTATAATCCTAGAGATAAACACCTAACACTTCCTGCAAAACACTTTGAAAGAAATGTTAAATCATTCACAAGAAAGAATAAAAACACTTTTATTCTTTAATCTCTCCACAAAACACTTTGTGGAGAGCTAACTAGAAAACTATAATAAATACAAACAAGACAAATACAAAGTTACCTCAAGGAATGTAGATCATCAAAAGTTTGCAGCATAGTATCCTTCCAAAGAATTTTTATTAAAATAGCCCAGCTTGGGCAAATCTTCAATACAAGGTAGCAAGAACATGAGAGTGAGAAGAAGAATTTTCCGGCAGCATAACAATAGCATGAATAATTGTGATTAATGAGGGAGTGAGACCCTCATTAAATAGATGAGATAATCTCCAACTCCTTAATGATAAACGGTTGAGATTAGATTTAGATCTAGGGTTTTAATCTCATCCACTAGATCTAGGTATTTGGCTTTCTATTCTTCTCCATTAATCTCTGCCCTTGGATTAATTTTAAATCAATAGCTTAAAAGCTTAATTCCAAGTCTTAACCATATCAACCTTTAGATCTAGGTTTTTTATTTAAAACTCACCCTTAGATGAGCTTTTATGTAAATGGAAAAATCATAATAGAGTGGGCCCTCTCCATTGACTCAATTTTTAATTTTATCTTTAATTTTTTAATCTTTTACTTTTTATTTTTATCTTTTTACTTTTAAATCTTTTAATCTTTTACTTTTTATTTTTATCTTTTTACTTTTAATTTTTTAAATCTTTTAATCTTTTACTTTTTATTTTTATCTTTTTACTTTTAAATCTTTTAATCTTTTTATTTTATCTTTTACTTTTTATAATTTCTATCTTTTTATTCTTTCATTTATTTTAAATCTTTTTTAAATTTTTATCTTTTTATTTTATATTTTTATTCTTTTATTTTTATCTTTTATTTTTTAAATTTTATCTTTTTTATCTTTATTTATTTATTTTATATATTTAATCTTTTACTTTAATTTTAATTTTTAATCTAATGTTAAATTTTTTATTTTTTATTTTTTTTTAATTCTTGATCTTTAATTTTTTAATCTTTTTAATCTTTTATTAAAACAAGAGGGAGGCCCCACTTAGGAGATTTTCAGACATATTTTGACCATGGAGGGCGGAAAAATTTGAAATAAATTTTCCTAGGCTTGGC
>LPNX010351439.1:216481-228950 GCA_001517045.1 Pseudotsuga menziesii | reverse complement strand
CCCATGGACTTGACTGTTAGAACGCCCGTCACCACTTTGGAGGATTTTGAGTGAAAACCAAACCGATTAAACTCGTTTACGCAACAAGATCAATTGGAAAGAGAAAAACACTCGATGAGGGGACTTCCCTAACAACCAGTTCCATGGTGTGGCATCCGTACCATATGACCCACACTAGCATACAAAATTACATTAATTTTCCCACGCAGGGGAGCGGACATTTCGTTTTACAAAGGGGCAATTGCCCTGCAGAAGTGAAAAATCCTCAGATTTTTCTAAAGTACAATTATGTACATCCTCATGTACATGGAGTTGCCACCTGGTCGAAATAGGTGGGCAACAGGACCACAGGAAAAGAACCACAAGTGAAAGTCAAAAATACATAAATACTTTTGGACCTCAAGTGAAAATCAAAGTTACATAAGGACTTTTGGTAAAATTCAAAACTACATAAAGGACCTTTAGACTACTAAAAGGTAAAAATGTAAAAGTGAAATTAGGAAAGAATAAAATAATATTATTTTGTTCTTCCTAATTTTGGCCCACTTACAGGTGACTTAAGGATATAAAAGAAGATCAAGTCATTTCATTATAACATACACACTTGCCCTCACAAGCATAGCTGCTCCATGAGAAGATCTTATAGGTTTGAAGAAGTTAATTATTGTAACCTAGCATGGATGAGTCTAGCTAGGATATCGTCATCCATGTGAAGTTAAACCCTCAGCTAGGATTCCATCTGCAATTCATCTTCAGCAACCATCTTCAAATCCAGATCCAGGGCAGCCATCTTTAGATCTAAGGCATCCATCGTCAGATCTAGGGCAGACATCTTCAAATCTTCAGAAACAGAGAAGCATCTATTAGATCTGGGCATCTATTAGAGAAGCATCTTCATGGGATGCCCCATTTTCTTTCTAGCATATCCATTAGGGCTCGGCCCTTTCCCTCTTCTCTCTTGGGTTGAGTCTTCACGGCCCAGTGTCACCTTTAGAGAACCCGTGAAGGGTCTGGGGATGGTGCAGACCCTTGGGCTGCTTCAGCAGACCCTTGGGCTACTAGCAGTCTGCCCGTAAGGGCATCTGGGTCTGTAGTAGACCCTCGGGCTGCTACAACAGACCCGTGGGCTGCAAACAGACAGCCCGTAAAGGGCTCCCAACAGTTAGCAGAGGCCACAACCTAGGGTTGTCTTCCCTTCGAGCAGCAGTAAGACTACCCAGAAGTCAACAGAAGAACAGTCGGGCAAAAAAAGAAGAAAATGGACAGCAGAGAAGACTGTCCGGGAAACAGAGAAAAACAACGTGCAGCAGGCAGAAAACAGAAGTACGGCAAGGTTGTACGAAACAGACTGACAAGGCAGGTACTATTATCACATATATCGTAGTCGGGCTACTATATTCTATTTTCAAATTCTAGTACACTTTTTCAGTCAATTCCCTTACATATGAGATGCAGAGATGAGCATTTATAATGGATCACTATTTGATGATGGACTATAGTATTTTTCCATGCCATGAATGAGTCTTAGATCACTCAAATTTGCGGATTGATGTAGCCATTTAGCCATTTACAGAGCAGTCAGTATTGCCCAGAGTCACAGCAACAGGTTATCAATGGACAGATGATGCTTCGAAATGGTTATTTACAGGTATATGATTCAGCAGGTATTATATTGTGTTATGGTTATTATTGTGTTTATACTCATTCCTATGGCATGTCTTAGAATTTAGTGTCATGATCTAGCGGTCATATAAATATGTAGACCTGGTTGTATTTATATTATGTATGTATGTCCCTACTTAGACCTAGAAGTTTCTAACCCATACTCATTGGTTTTTCCCTCCTTAGGGAGAATACATGTGATCATTCAAACCATACTTTGGCTTGCTAGTGTTGGTCTCATTTTCACTATCTCAACCCATCCATGGCATTCCAGTTATGTTATATCCCGACCTACTACTTGACTTGTGGCATGGAGGACCTTTCCCCACTATGGCCTCTTTGTTGGATAAGCTTCCCTGTTTATTTGTGTCTCGACTCTGAGTTGCCTAGGTTGTGTTGGCTAAACCTGAAACAAATAGCACTACCATCAATACAATGTACATGGAAATGAAATGAATATCGTGTGAAAATCCCATTCAAGAAAAGAAGGGTTTCTAAACATACATGAATGCAAGGCAAGCCTAATGAAATTGGCTCTGAAGTGTAAATGTGAAATGTGAAATGTAAACCCATGTAACAAGTGTTTTTGAACACGCATGGAGCATGAAGCCTTAATAAATAAAAATCACTATAACAAATGCATGGATCAAGGCTATGGAAACTCGAAGGCCCAAAAGGCAATGGTACTTAAAAGTTATATCCAAAAAATTGTTGGACTCACTTGTATTTGATATGGACTGTGAGCATTTGTCAAGGTGAATAAGCACCTTTGAACCTAACTCACCCATTTGTGAGACACTGCCATCCCCTATGTTATTGCTTGTCCGACATATGTTAGAGTGAGTATCCCCTTTCCATTTCCAAAGTGTCACAATGTCAAGTTGGTAGACAACCTTTAGCCTAGCCTTTTGATTTTTAGCCTTCATCCTTCACTAGCAAATTGATTACAACTATGAAGTGAGTATAGTCTTGAAAGTTTGATCTGAGTCATAACTAATAATTAACAAAACTCTATATATTTGGTTGGTAGATCCCCAGTGAAATGATTACTTCTTGTTATAATTGTTACTTAAATGATTTGTAGAGCATGTCTTAACCTCTAACACTTGCAGCAGATTGATGTTAGCCTGGGTCATATTATTGGTCATGTTGGTTGGGTATTCAACATTTACAGATTATTATTATTTTATCTGTCTGGCAGATTAGATATTGTACATGATCATGCAGAGATCTGTAGGGTGTATGAGTATACACCTTAGATGGATTTGGGCTCTTTGAGTCCAATGAGACAATTTATTTTCAGTTACGAGCAGCTACAGTGATGATTTGTCTCAGTGTACCATTCTGGTGCAGTTTTGACATCTTAAATGGCCTGTCAAAGCAGAAGGATGATTTGATTGGTTCACCTAGGGCGTTGTATGAGGAGGGGTTGGTCCAGCCACTTGTTTTTACAATTATACCCCCCTCCTAGAGAGCTTGGTGGGCTCATTTTGGACAACGCAAGCACTCCAGTAGGCAGATTGGGCAAGCTCAAATTCATTAGGCAAATTAAAAATGGTAAAAATGGCTACTAAAGAATTCGATTTGGGCTACTAAGGCAAGAAAATGGCATGTGATAAGTTTTGATGATGAGTGTGATGCCTTCCACATTTTCTCCAACAATTTCAGCGTTCAAGAGGACCTACACCCACCTCTCCGACAAGTTTTATGATTTTCTGGAGCATTTGGAGGCTCATGATTTTCCCAGAGGGGCATTATTTTGTACTTAGAGTTATATTTTATTTATATTGTGCCATGGGGACACATTAGGGGTGTTAGACATTACCCCCTAAAACCACCATGAGCTTTATTCATGTTTATTTTGTCATATTGAGTGGGATCCCCTCTCCTAGGGAGACTTTGTCCATTGATGTATTATATTATTATATTGATCCATGTGCTTTATGTTGAGCTCATCTCAACCATTGATTAGAACATTTTGATCTTTTAATCTTAGCCATCCATTTAAAAGGTGGATAGGATTTTGGTATCTCTCATTACTATTTAAAGGAGAGAGCTTCTCATTGTAAAGGGGGTCTTTGGTTCTTGGAATCTTGATAATAGAAAAACACTTTTGTGGAAATTATTGGGTCTCTTTTGCATCTGTTGATCTTCGATGGTGATTGTAAAGTCTATTGCATCCTAGTATTTGTGGTGAGATCTATATTTTCGTGGAAACTTTGTTTTGTCTACAGGAGGGCGCCTTCACTTGGGCGTTTTTGCAGGGGTTCCTCAACTCACTTGTTTGGCATCACTTGTATCAAGGGGTTATCATTAGTATCATTGTGATCTATGGTTTCGTCTTGTTATTTTTCTGTAGCATTTGTCCATTTCTCTTGATGCATCAAACCTGATATTGTTGACGTTTATTGTGTAGGAGGGAGGGCACATTGGCTTCCTTGGGCAAGTCGATTTGCATAGAGTCTTCATCCAAATCTTCTCAAATTGATCGGGAGGGCATAGATCATCACCATCAAGGCATCTACAAGGTTATCCAGGTAAGATCCACAGGTTTGTTCTTTTCTTACTTCCAATCCATTGGCACCTTCATTTTATTGTCAAAACCCTAACTAAAAATAATCAAAAAATTATATGGATCAAACCGCTTGATCTTTTGGCAAACCATTTCTAAGTATTGTAGATCAAGGAAAACCCTAAGTGGGTTCTCCTAGGCGTCATGCTTGGGCGACTCCACAAGGCCTAAACTCCAAGGCACTAATCCTTAAACCCTGGCGCATTCCTCATCTTGGCCAAATTTTCTTTTGTTTCGATCATATCTCTAAGGCTTGGGTACTTCGATACTGTCATTTTTTTCCTCAAGTCTATCCATTGGTACTAGATAGCCCCAATCTTGTCCTTAACCTCCCTGCATTGAACACGGTTCCCAAGCCAGTGGATATTTTCATCATTTGCTAGTACCTTGATTCTAGATCCAGCAATAAACCTCATAAGTCATTTGTACTTCAACTTTGGATCAATTTCATACTTCATAAGCTCCTTTATCCAAACCATAACTCATCTTGTGACTTCATGCATAGATCTAGGGTTTACTTCACCTTACACCTTCCCTTGATTTGATCTGGTGTATTGGATTGATCTCTCCTGTCGGGAGTTGATCTGGGTCTCCCCTATTGTTGTCTTGGGCTAAGACAACATCTAGTGAAGATTGCCTCAATTGGTGTGACAACCATCCATTTGGGAGTCGAGGCTATCTTGGTTCACCTCTTTAGTTTCCTTTTCCCTCTACCATCCCTCTTGGATCCATCTCATAGAGGCAACTACAAGTCTAGTGATAACAAGTACATTGGGCAGCGCTAGACATTTGACAGGTTTTCTGATTTGTTTGTTTTTGTTGAACAGAAAAGAGAAATTAGGGCCTCAAGCCCTAATTTCAAAAAGCCTCAATTGAGTAATTGTTGTATGTAATTGGAAAATTTGATCTTTTGTTTTGTGGTTAACCCAGCTAGGGTTTGAGGAACTTTTTGAAGAATTTCTTAGTCATCTCATTTACGAGATGAGCTACTAATGCTTTTTGGGGGTTTTGTCCTTTAAAGGTTTCCCCAGTGAAAAACTCATGTCCATTGCGATGATGTGATGAATGTTATTTTACTGCACTTGTCATTTCTTTAAGTTAGTCTGCAAATTTTTTAAGTATTCATGCTAATGCTAAAATTCAACATGGTATCAAAGCTTACCATGTGAAAACACAGTAAAGGAACACTGTTGTTGTTTTCCTAGACCTTGGGATAAGATTTGCAGATTTAACATTTGACTAAGTTGCAGAGATGGTTGTAAATGCTTTCAGACCGGAAGAGAAGCTCTATGGTTCAGCCAACTTCAACTCCTGGAAGGCCAAGTTAACAGCCACTCCAGATGAAAATGACTTGGATGACATTGTTTTTAATGTCACTGAAGAGCCAACATCAAACGTTGGCAAGCTTCCTTACAAGAGGAAGCAGGGTAAGGCTAGAAGAATCATCTATGATTCTATCAGAGAGTTGGTGATGCCCAACATCACATCTTTGAAGACTACTAAAGAATGCTTTGATGCTTTGGCCAACCTATATGAAAAGAAGGCTCCCAGTCAGAAGACAGTCTTGAAGAAGAGGCTGCAAACTTTGAAGCTAAACAAAGATGAAAGTGTCGGTTCCTTCTTCACGAAGATTTCACAGGTAAGAAATCAACTCATTGCTATTGGTATTAATGTTGATGATGATGACCTTGTGCAAACAGTGGTTGATGGTCTCCCAAGCTCTTGAGAAACTTTTATGGCATCTGTCAGCGGACGAGAGAATCAACGAACCTTTGAAAGGCTTTGGCATGATTGCATAGAAGAAGAAGAAAGGACCTCTGGCAAGGTAATCAAGGAGGACAACCTTGCACTTGCAGCAAAAACAAATAAGTCCAAGAAACCTTTCCCTCAACAAAAGAAGGGAAAGAAACAACAGGGTAAGTTTTCTAACATGTCAAAAATGGAATGTTATAGTTGCCACAAGTTTGGACATTTTGCTAAAGACTGTAGGTAGAACAAGAAGAAACCTAAGCGAAGTTTTCAAGCATTTGCTGCGGAAGCAGAAGCAGAAGAAGAAGAATAAGAAGAAGAACCAAAGAAGAATAAGAAGAAAACCAAGGCTAACAAGGATGAAGAACCTAGAAGAGAATACTACTTGATTTCTGCTCTCACTGGTTCTTTCACAGATTGTTTCACTTCTTGGTTGGTGGACAGTGGTGCTTCCAGGCACATGACAGGTAACCATGGAGCTCTCACCAGTTACAGAAAGAAGAAGTTCACCACTCAGGTAGAACTTGGAGATGACTCCACTTACAAGATTGAAGGAGTTGACTAAACCTCACTTCAACTTCACTCAAGTACGGTTCTTCATATTGATAATATCTTATATGTTCCTAGTTTAAAGAAAAATCTTCTATCTGTTGTTAGCTTAGAGGACAAGGGCTTCAGAGTCCTCTTTATGGACAAGAAATTCCTTCTATGGGCAAAGAATGAAGACCAAATCTCAACAGTACAAATTGGGGTTCAAGAGGGAGGCCTTTACAGGACTTTTGAGGATTCTACTCATGCAGTTAATCCATGTGAGTTGTGGCATAGAAGGTTTGAACACCTTCACTGCACAACACTTCCAGGCTTACTAAAGATAGTCAACAGAGATGTGGTCTTCCATGAGAAAGCTGTGTTTCAAACACAAGAGCTTCCAAAGGAAGATGAAGTGCCTCCACTTGAGTTTCCAGTTTCAAAAATACAGAGGGAGGAAGAGGAATTTGAGGATCAAATTCCAGATGTTCCAGAGGACACTAAAAGTCCACCAGAAGAACTACTTGAAGTTCCTCCTTACAAAAGAAGACAAGATCGGTACCAAGAAATGGAACAAGAAGGCGAGAAGCATAAAGCTCCTCCCAGGACTTTCAGAGAAAGACCACAGAAGTCAGCTTGACAATGCAGAACCTTCCAAAGAAGCAGTAAGTCAATAGGTATGGGTTGATGCCACGATTGAAGAGTATTGTTCAATCATGAAGAATGATGTGTGGGAAGTTGTTCCCAGATCAACAGGAAATTTAGTAGTGACAATTGCTCCTATTTCCAAGTTTACTACCATTAGAACCATCATTTCACTTGTTGCATTTTTCGGATGGAAGTTACATCAAATAGATGTAAAGACAGTCTTCCTCAATGGTAAGATTAAGGAGGAAACTCATATTGAACAACCTGAAGGGTTTATAATGAAAGCCTTGTATGCTCCTAGATTCTAGTATGCGAGGATTGATGGATTGCTCCATAACTCGGGGTTTTCCAAAAGTACAGCTAAGTCTAACTTGTACTTTGAGGTTGTTCATAATCATGTCTTGATACTTTCTCTATATAGATGACATGTTTATTACAGGTGATGAACAGTTGACAGTAAAGTGTAAGAGGGAGCTTACCTCTGAATTCAAGATGAAAGATCTTGAATTAGTGCATTACTTCCATAGCTTAGAGGTCTGGCAAAATCCAGGCAAGATCTTCCTAACATAAGGAAAGTATGTAGTGGACATCTTACAGAGATTTGGGATGCAAGACTACAAGTCTATGGGAATATCCATGACTATCAACTTGGCAAAGTTGGGTGACTCAGCTACCAGTTCACAGAGTTCAGACTCTACTCTGTATAGACAGCTTTTTGGATCCTAGATGTATCTCGTACATACGAGACAAGACACGGAGAATTCTCTGAGTCAGTTCATGTCCAACACTTATGGGCTCAGGGTTACTTTTAGCAGTGGAGTAATGTTATCTAGATATGTTGATTCAGATTGGGCTGCCAATACAGTAAACCAGAAAAGTGCCTCTGATTATTGCTTCAGTATGAGATCCGAAATGATCTCTTGGGCCAACAGAGAGCAGGATTCCATAGCTCAGAGTACAGCTGAGGTAGAGTATATTATTGCAAGGAAGCAGTTTGGCTCAGAAAACTTATATCTAATCTGTTCGAAGGAAAGCTTGACTAACCGATTATCCACCGTGATAATCAGAGTTGCATAAAGCTTTTGGAAAACTTAGTGATTGAAATGAGGTATCATTTTATCCGAGACCTAGTGTAGAGAGGTGCTCTGAAGTTGTAGTACTTTCGTACGGGAGAATAGATTGCAGATATCTTGACCAAGCCTTTGCCAGCATCAAAGTTCGTGTACTTTCGTGGCAAGCTTGGTATGGCAGAGAATGTCTCTCTCGCTGAGAGGAAGTGTTGATTTTTCTTAGCAGCATCGAGAGTCGTTCTCTCAAAAGAATGAAGACATTTGGTCCAGGACTAGGATGTGGACCCAGTCCAGCACTAGGTAGACTCAACTCAGTGTTGAGTGACCATTCTGATCAATGGTAGATATCTGGTCCTTGACCATGATATGGACCCAGCTCTGTCCTAGGTAGACTCAACTCATTGTTGAGTGACCATTCTGATGAATGGTAGATATCTGGTCCTTGACCATGATATGGACCCAGCTCTGCCTAGGTAGACTCAACTCATTGTTGAGTGACCATTCTGTTGAATGGTAGATATCTGGTCCTTGACCATGATATGGACCCAGCTCTGTCCTGGATAGACTCAACTCAATGTTGAGTGACCATTCTGTTGAATGGTAGACATCTGGTTCAGAACCATGATGTGAACCAATCTAGTACTGGTAGACTCAGCTTAGTTTTGAGTCTCCATTCTCTTGGAGAATGGAGGCACCTGGTCTGCTACTAAGAAGGCACTATACGCCCTAGACTTTGTCTAAGCATGTGTGACACTCTGACCCTTGATCGATGGCCTTGTGGTCTTCTCCAAGGCTTACCTTGGTTAAGATACCCTAGTACCTGATCTTGGAGTCACACAGTGTCAGATAAAAGCATTAGTAACTCTCTTGGTTTATGATGATGTACTTTGAATGGAATTAAAGGGCCACAAGTGAAAGTCAAAAATACATAAGTACTTTTGGACCGCAGGAAAAGGGCCACAAGTGGAAGTAAAAAATACACAAGTACTTTTGGACCACAAGTGAAAGTCAAAGTTACATAAGGACTTTTGGTAAAAGTCAAAAATACATAAAGGACCTTTTAGACTACTGAAAGGTAAAAATGTAAAAGTGAAATCAAGAAAGAATAAAATAATATTATTTTGTTCCTCCTAATTTTGGCCCACTTACAGGTGACTGAAGGATATAAAAGAAGATCAAGCCATTTCATTATGACATACACACTTGCTCTCAGAGGCACAGCTACTCCATGAGACGACCTTACAGGTTTGAAGAAGAAGTTAATGATTATTCCCTAGCATGGATAAGTCTAGTTAGGGCATCCTCATTCATGTGAAGTTAAACCCTCAGCTAGGGTTCCATCTGCAATTCATCTTCAGCAACCATCTTCAAATCCAGGGCAGCCATCTTCAGATCTAGGGCAGCCACCTTCAGATCTTTAGATCCAGGGCAGCCTCTTTCAGATCCAAGCAGCCACAGTTGTTCTTAGGAAGCCCTCTCTTCCTTCACGGGCTGCCCCATTTTCTTTCTGGCATATCCATTAGGGCTCGGCCCTTTTCTTCTCTCTCGAGCTGAGTCTTCACGGCCAAGTGTCACCTTTACAGACCCAGTGAAGGGTCTAGGGCTGGTGCAAACCCCTATCTGCTTGTGTAGACCCTCAGGCTGCTTGTGCAGACCCTTGGGTTGCTACAGCCTACAGCAGACCCTCGGGCTACTAGCAGCCTGCTCGTAAGGGCATCTAGGTGTGTAGCAAACCCTTGTGCTGCTACCAATGTTATCGGAACTGGACCAGTCATCGAACTAGCGAAGCCCAAAATGTGAACCGGACCGGAACCGGCAAAAAACCGGGTAAAAAACCTGCTGACTAAAAAATACATAAAATATTCATATTTTGTAAAAAAACATATATATTCATGTGCATACATATGAATCCAAACCATTAATACACAAATATGCAAAGTTTCTCATATATATAGCAAATATGGGTGCAAATATCCAAAATAGCACCTAGTGCAATACATCTGTGAGGTTCTGAACCAAAGTACATCAACAAAGAGGCTCTAAATGGCCCCTACAATCCAAAAATAAACCATAATACTAATGAATAACAATAAAGTGATCATATGGCACTCCCCTTCTAGCCACTACTACTAGAGTCCAGTGTCTAGTAGTCTACTACTCATCATCGTCCTCCTCATCGTCATCCTCATCCTCTTCAGGAGTGGGATTCTGAGCCCCACTTGATTCCCCTGGCCCTGAAGATGGAACCTCTGGAGGTGGGTCTAAATCCAACCAAGAAAGGTCTTCATTATCAAATACTGGTGCTTGAGTCTCCACAACCCACTCTGATGATGGATCAAAGTCATCCAAGGTTATGTTTCCTGATGTTGGTGTCCTGTTCAACAACTGGTTACGCCTCAACCTAAGATTGTACTGGACATAGACCATATCATTCAACCGTTTGTGTTCCAAACGGTTTCGTTTCTTGGTGTGTATACGCTCAAATACACTCCAATTGCGTTCACATCCCGAAGCACTGCATGGCTGGCTCAATATTCGAATTGCAAAATTTTTCAAATCAATGCAGCTCCCACCAAACTACCCCCACCAATAGGCTGCAATAAGAGTTGAATGCAAACAAGTTTCAGTAAATGGCTTTGGAAATTTAACTCATTCTTTAAAATGGGTTAAATAACTGTAAAACTTTGAAAATTCTTACCCGGAGGATCCTTGGATCTGCCTCGTATGGCCATGCTCATGCCAAAGCTACCCATACTTTCATTGAATTGCAGTAGCTTACTGTGTATCTCCCAGTAGCTTACTATGTATCTCATCTTGTATCCTGGGATCAGTAACCATGCGCTCAATGCATCTATACAATCCGTCTTTTACCTCCCCATCATCATTGGCTTCAAAGTCTTTTGTATAGTAGTACCTTCAAAAGTTCATTCAAAGTTCAAAAGACAAAAAATATTCATCAATGAATTTGAAATTGTAACTTATAACTTTGAAAGTTTGAAATTAAAAGAAAACTTATAACTTTGAATAGGAATTTTGAGATTTCTTACCTTGGGTTTAAGTAATAGCCAGCTACATGCAAAGGACGATGGAATTGTCGGTTCCATCTATCATCAATGATATTCCAAATAGGAAAATACTTCTGCTTTTTATCACCATATGCTTTCTTTATTGCTTCTTTGGCCTGATCCATGACCTCATAAATAAAACCCATAGCGGGTTTATCACCATCTACCATCTGCAACACTCTCACAAGAGGCTCACTGAATAAAACTATCTCTTCTGCCTTTTTCCAAAATGTTTTCTCAAACACTTTGTCAGCAATATCTTTCCCTTCAGCCTTTTGACTCCATTGACATTCATTCCACTCATCACAGGAAAACATCTTCCGCAAATTGGCTTTTTGATCAACAAGGGATTGCAACGAAAGAAAGTTTGTTGCAAATCGTGTAATGGTTGATCTAACAAGCTCTTTACCCCCAGTGTTCTTCCTCATAAGACTCAAAACCCATGAGTGGTTGTAGATGTACCTGGTTATTGATTTTGCCTGCTCCACACACTTCTTCACCCACTCAATTTTGCCAATAACCTCCAGCATGAGGTCCAAACAATGGGCTGCACATGGTGTCCACCAAATGGTGGGATGTTTTTCCTCTAACATCCTTCCAGCTGCAACATAGTTTGAGGCATTGTCAGTGATGATCTGTACAACATTCTCTGGCCCGACCTCCATAACTACTCCATCCAAAAGATGAAATAATAATTGTGCATCCTTCACCTGATCAGAGGCATCCACAGATTCAAGAAACATGGTTCCTTTTGGGCAAGCAATCAGGAAATTGGTAATAGTGCGGGATTTTCCATCAGTCCATCCATCAGACATTATTGTGCACCCTGTTTTACTCCAGGACTGCTTGAACTCTTCAAATATTCATATATTCTTTGAACTTCATTTCGTAAAAGGGGTCCTCTGATATCATGAAAACTAGGGCCTTTGAAGCCTGGACCACATGAAGCTATAGCATCTATCGTAGGTTGATAATAAGAAGAATTAGTTGCATTGAAGGGTATGTCTGCATCATACCACCATCTAGCTATGCATTCCCAAGAAGCCTCCTTCTCCATCTTCTTCCATTTAGCATCAATGGTGGGCTGAGCACCAGGGGTAGTGCGAGGCACAAAGAAAGACTCAAGACCTCTATTGCTGATGGGGGTAGTACCCGGGGTACTACGTGGCCTCTTT
>LPNX010351439.1:183245-200893 GCA_001517045.1 Pseudotsuga menziesii | reverse complement strand
GCATGCATCATTAAATAATGCTTAGATGTCACGTATGTCACTTTTAGGGTTTGCATGCATCTCACTTTTAGGGTTTGCATGCATGTCACTTCTGAGCTTTGCATGCATGTCATTTTTTGGGAACATTACACTAACTAAAGTAGAAGGCGTCACTATATTGGAGGAGGGCGCCAATTTTGGAGGAAAATGATAAAGTCAAGGCCAAATGTAGAGGGGCGCCTACCTTGGGCCCACGTTTTCAACTCAGAAAAGATCTAAGGGTGAGATCTTGGTCAAATACCTAGATCTAAGGGTGTATATTGGTTTGACATGGATCAAGCTTCTAAGCCATTGATCAATAATTAATCTAAGGGTTGAGATTGATTGAGAAGAATGCAAAGTCAAAAACCTAGATCTAGTGGTGGAGATTTAACCTAGATCTAGATCTAATCTCAGCCATTGATCTTCAAGGGGTTGGGGTCTTCCTCAACTATATAATGAGGGTCTCACTCCCTCATTAGACAGGCTCTCTCATGCTATTGTTATGCTGCCGGAATATCTACTCACTCTTCTCTCATTTTCTTCTTGCCATTGTAATGTTCTTGCCCTAGTTGGGCCATAATACAAGCAATCTTTGGAGGAAGCTTTGGTGTCTTGTCTACATTCCATTTTTCTTTGTAAGGTAACCTGCTTTGTATTTGTTTTAGTTGCATTTGTATTAGCTTAGATAGCTCTCCACAAAATATTTGTATTTGTTTTAGTTGCATTTGTATTAGCCTAGATAGCTCTCCACAAAGTATTTTGTGGAGAGATTTGCAAGTAGAAGTTTTTCTGCTTTCATTTGTGAGTAGCTTGATAAGATCCTACAAAGTATTTTGTAGGATCTATTTTTGTGCTCACCTCTTGGCTTACATTGTGCAGCTATTATAGGTTTATTTGCAGGGATCCAGAGCAAAGGAGCCTTCTCCATTGGTTTTAAAAAACTCAGATTTCATTTCCGCACTTTTGGAAAAAAGGGTTTTAAAACTCAGTTTTTATCACTGTATAGTGATAAAAACCTTGGTTTTAAGGCCCTAACCCATAGTATATTAGTTTAGGCTTTAAGTTCTGCTATTTACATGTTGCTTTCACTTTAAAAAACAGTCATTTCCAGCCATTTATTTTCTGTTTTCATTTTCGCACTTTCTGTAAAAAGGGTTTTGAAACTCAGTTTTTATCACTGTATAGTGATAAAAACCTTGATTTCAAGGCCCCAACCCTTAGTACATCAGTATAGGCTTTTATTTCTGCTGTTCTAACATCATTTAGGTGGCTGAAAACTCAATTTTCAGCCCTCTAAACTTCATATTTCTGTTATATGTTCACTCAGATTTTTTGCTGTAATATAGTGATTTTTTGGTACTAACCTTGTCTAACAAATTTTTTGAGTTTTCTGTAATTTCCAGCAAGTAAAGCTTGCTGGTTTGTGACAGGTTTTTCACAGGTGAAGGAGAGGTGCTGCCCGAATAGGCCCAAAATACCTCAACCTTCAACCGGTTTCAAAGGGGGTTCAAACCCTCAACTCTTTTCTTTCTTTTTCTGATATTGTAAACCCCAAATGAGAAGTTCTCTTGGGGTATTCTAAAGTTTTGTAAAGCATTTGTATTCTGTAAATAAATTAGGAAGTAAAGTAGATCAATAGTTCTATTTCCTTCTACCCACCTATCTTTGTGACAGACTACCATCTTTGTCACAAAGATTGAAGTGAGGTTAGTTTACTGTTTATTTCAGTAACATTTAGTTTACTGTTTTATTTAGTTCACTGTTTTATTCATTCACCCACCTATCTCTGTTACAGACCACCATCTCTGTAACAAAGATTGTTGTGAGGTTAGCTTAATCAGTTTCCTTTCTACCCACCTATCTCTGTGACAGACTACCATCTCTGTCACAGAGATTACTGTGCGGTTAAGCATTGTTCTAGTTAATTACAGTTTCTTTCAAGTTCAGTTCTTTTTATTTTTCTGTTAAAAGAAGTAATCATACAACTCACCCATCCTGTGTATCCTCTATCCACTTGTCATCTCCCTTTAAGGACTTCAAGCTGGATATGAAAAGCAGGAGAAGTGAGGGCTTAGGTAATTAAAGCAACATTTTTTATTTTTCCTGCTACAATCTTCAACACATTTTATTTTCAGTCCAAGATCGAATACCAGCACCTCCCATAAAGGACATCGCTTGGTGATCTTGTTGATAACTTAAAATCTACATTGTATCTTAATCACCCAAGACTTGAAATTAACCCATAAAATTAACCAACAAAGCTTCTCTATTTCCTGCTCCTCTACTCGGTTATCACCCTTCGGGGTACTCCGAGATACGACCAGGGGAAAGGGAAGTCCTAGTTTAATAGGCATCCATTTAGTGATTTTCGAATTGATTAAAAACAGTGACTCGGAAGCTGCAAGGGGTAGTAGACCGAGGGGGTTTCTAGGCGCATCGACGTCCTCCTTGTGAGCACCGGGCCATTGGGGTTTGACCTGTGAGCTAGGGGTGGGCTTTGCTCCCACCTGTTGAGCGCAACAGCAATCCCTCTTCGGTTTGAGAAGAACTAGATCGGGGTAGTCACACCACCGGTTCTAAAACATAATCAAAGATTCCAACTCTAATAAAATTTATTAAAATTTACCAAGAGACATTGCAAAACGTCCTACAAACATTGGTCCATTTTTATCTTTGCCTTGCTGTTCAAGGTTTTGCTACAAGCGCTTTCACTTTTATTTTACTGCAAGCACTCCAACACTTTACTTTCAGTTTCATTTACTTTCAGTTCTGCAATTGTTCATGTGGTGAATGCTCAACATTTGTTTAAATTGCTTCAAGTAAATCAAACTTAAAGTCCTTTTTTCTTCATTTATTGTTGGTTAATCATTTCCATTTAGAGCATTTTCTTCTGCTATCTTTGGTTCATAACTTGTAAATCTTGCTCATTGGTTAATATTGATAAATTTAGATCAACTGTACATTGCTAAGATATCTTGATTCATTATTTATTTGCTCATTCATTTTGTTTTACAACACCTAAGCTGTAGTTTAATCTCAACTTAAATCTCAAATTCAATTATAAGTTTGTAAAGTTGTAATCCACCTTTAGACTCCATTTGTAATAGGCACTAGTCTTTATTTATCTCAAGGTCTGCTTGTCATTAAAGGAATTCTGTGCACTTGCATGCTGCCTGTCATTCCTTAGATATTCTAAAGTCTTAGCCTTAAGTCTTAATAAAAGATCCCTTTAATCAATCCGTCATTAATTAATAAAACTGGAACTTAGTCTTTCCGTAGGGACTACCCCCCTTGGCTCTGTTGGGATCTAGCCTAAACGGAGGAGTTGTGGACTGTGGTGACAGTGGTCCCCAGCCCTAACTTGCCCCCAAGGACACACAAAGCGGGTTGGAGACTTTCCCGTATCATAAAGTGTGTATTAGGCGGCAACACCAGCATTTGCAGCAACAGAGATCCGAGGTGTTGAAGGCTTTTCCACACTGCACAGTTCCAAATTTTGATGTCATCAACAGTCTGGATTTTGGAGTCTTTACACAGTCTGAATTTGCAAGTTTGGAATGACTGAGGCAGCCTTACCCGAATCTTCACAAAGATATTTCTTTGGGGTATAAAACAGTCTGATTTTGATGGTTACTGCTACTCCTACTCAACATACAATCTGAGTTCTTACATGAACAGTCCGAGAGCTTTCACAGTCTGACTTGTTTATCAGTAGGTGTTATCAGCATGGACAGTCCAAGCCTCTTCACAGTATTTTAGTTCTGACTTAGTTCTGACTTACAGTTCAAGTGATCCACAATCATGACATCATCCACAACCCATTTACATAGTCAAGTCATGTACAGTATACACACAGCCCCTAAGTTGGCAGAGGTTGGTCTTCTTTAGGGTTTTCTACAGCAGAATGAAACAGCCTAAGTGTAGAGTCTAAAGACATGCACAACTTATGAAAGGTAACATTACTGTATGATGATGATAATGTATAATTGTATGAGGGTGATGATAAGATGTTGATGGTGCCTTGTACATTATAATGATGTCTGGTTCGCTAGGATGATGCCTTGTACACTATGATGAAGCATACTCCTTGATGATGTATATTCGTTGATACACAATGATGATAATGATGCATGCTTATGATGTTGTATACCTATACTCTATGATGATGTATGTACTACGATGATGATATAATAAAGATGCAAACCCTATGATGCATACATGATACATACTTAATGCACCCACTACAAGATGATGATGTTGATGCATGACTGCCCTAAAAGATGACTGTATAGATATGAGAGACATGACAGTGATGAGCAGAGATTGACCGACAGTGATGAGCAAGGATTGACCAACAGTATTGAGCAAAGATTGACCAGCTGTATTGAAAAGAGATTGACCAACAGTGTTGATAAGCAAATTGATAGGTTGAGTAAGCAGATGGATGAGTTGAGATGAATAAGCTCAGGTTGATGACCAGAGATGATTATGCAGCAAATTGATGACAATCAAAGATTGGCATCAAGCTTGCAAGTAGAATCTTGCACTTGAGGATTGGACTCCTCAACCATTTCTTAGTTGGAGCTAAGAAAACCAGGTTAGGTCCTGTTATGAGAGTTGGTATTATTTTCATCAGTTTGTGTTGATTGTTATCGAGAAGATTGTAGTCTTCCATTACCATAAATAAAGCTTAACTTACATATATTCTTATGTCTCTTTTGATGTGATTATTGTGCTTATGACTCATGGTTGACTTAGCTGATGAATATGATTGGTAACATAATGCTTGATATACTCCGATTGACTAATAGAAGTGAAAAAGGTTTAAATTGTTCACACATTGATTCACCCTCCCTCTCAGTGTGACCATTGTGTCCAACAACTCTAATCGCTTTTTGATTGTCCCACCGTTCCAACCAAAGGCCTGCAATGTTCACAAGAGCATAGAGGGACTAAAGCCTTGTTGATTTTAAGAATTTTAAATCAAACGTGTGTTGTTTAAAAATCACAATACCAATACTCTCGTTTCCTGGAACACAGTTGGATTTGTTTATTTTAAAAGCAAATCATAAACAAAATTAAACTAAGAAAAAGAAAGAAGCTACTCTAAAAGAATCAACCCAAAAACAGAGATGACACGGTTCCTCTCAGGGGGAATGGGGCATGGGCGCTTGGCTTCCCACTCTCTTTTTTGTTACAATAATTATTACAAAGAGGAATACTTAAGCTCCTTTGTAGAATAGGAAGCACAAGTTTACAAGATATAAGGATTTAAAGTTGCCCGAAGAAGAAGCAAAGAAAAAAGTGGCTCCTAGATGGCTTACATTATGAAAATTTTGCTGCAAAACAACCAACAAACTTATGCCAAATGTGCTAGATTAATCAATTAAATCATAAAATATTTAGCATATAACTCAAGTACTTTAAATGGTATGAAAATATAGATTGCAAGTACTTAGTTTTGTGTAATATCCCTGATCTAATATTCAGATCGAAATACTAACTCTTCTATAATTATTAACACAGGTGTGCAATCTGAGTTTTGCAGTAACATTAACCACTTAAGCTGCAAGGGAAAAAATGTGAATTACTGATAAAGTTGTGGTAATTTGGCACAGGGTTAAGGAAAATACCAAGGACAATTTAGGACAGAGAAAGTACCTTCCCTAGAACATGTAAACCGGGGACCATTTAGGTTTCAGAATCAGCTCCGCTGAGACTTACTTCCACGCTTCTGAGTCACCCAACCGTGCAACTAAGAAGAACTTTCACATCCATTCAACCAAGGGTTTGTGCAATGTTCAGAGGTGTTATCAGACAGGTAGTAAGCATCACATGAGGTTTCAAAAAGTCAGGCACAGATCTTGAGTGGTTTGGGGTTGTTTGGAACAATTTGGGCAAAACTACCAGTTTTGGCCGAAGGAGACCCTGCGCAAAGATGGTTGTTCAACAAAATCACTGTCTAAGGGCTGGGATAGGTAGTGGGGTGAGTTAAATTCCTATAGAAACTTGCGGAATGACATTTGGATGCATAAAAATTCCATAATGAAGAAAACTATAAAACTAATAGAATTTTCCTAGTCAACTAGCAGGGTTGTGCATAAATGGAGGAATTTCGAACCAAGTTGTATTCAGACCTGCTAATGAAGTATTACAGAGACTAATATATCATTTTTTAACACATCGGATCATCTAAGACTTCTTCCATGGACATTACTTCAATCTTATTACATTAAACTGTCAAAAAACCCCACTAGATGGGCACATAAATCTCTTCTCATGAGCATTTTGTTATCACATATATAGTAGTCGTGCTACCATATTCTATTTTTCAGATACAATACATTTTCCAGCCAGATCTCTTACATGTGAGATGCTGAGATAAACAGTTTTGATGGATCATTATTTTATCTGTGGACTATTCTACTCTCCCATGTCAGGACTAAGTCTTAGTACACTCAGATTTGAGGACTGATGTAGCCATTTAGTCATTTACAGAGCAATTATTGATCCCAAATTTATATCAGTGCTTTCTCATTGGATAGATGATGGTTCAGATGGATTATATGCATGATTATGACTCAACATTTATTATATTGTGTTATGGTTATCATTGCTCTTACACTCATCTTTGTGACATGTATTGACACGTAGTGTCATGATCTGGCGGTCATAATTATATCGACTTGGATGTATTTGTATTATGTATTGATGTCCCTACTTAGAGTTGGAAGTTCCTGATCTACACTCATTGGTTTTACGGTTTACCCTCCTTAGGGAGAATAGAGGTAGTCATTCCCAACATTATTTTGGCTTACTAGTGTTGGCTTCATCTTTCACTGTCTCCACCCATCCATTACCTTCCAGTTTTGTTTCTAACCCGACTTACTACTTGACTTGTGGCATGGAGGACCTTTCCCCGCTAGAACCTTTGTTGGACAAACCTCCCTGTTTATATTGTGTCTCGGCTCTGAGTTGGTGACAGAACTTGCCTTTGGTGAGTTGGATTGTATGCCTAAATCATTCTGGTCGGTTGTCCCGATGTTTGGCATTGTGCAGAACTCCCCCTGGTCACTTGAGATGTTGTTGGCTAAACTGAAAGCTCATGTACTACTTGTATTGGAAAAGTCATATATGCGCCCATGGAAAATAAAAATGCTAAACTGTGTTTCTTAACATATGAGAAAAAAGGCAAGAGCAATGAAATGCCAAAATATCCCTTGAAAGGTATAAGAATAGGTCCCAAAAGCAATGGTTAAATATATGCTATATCCAAATATTGCTGACCTTACAAATTTGAATGTGTCCCGAATGAAAGCTGCAATCAGCTGTGCTTTTAAGCACTGGTGAAGTCCCAAAGGGTCATAGAGGCCAAAAAGGACATGGAAATAAAATTGATGGTCCTAATGAACTTGGGTCAAACTTGATGTAGACATGATGCCTAAGTTGAATAAGCACTCTCTAAACAACTCAACCATTTGTGAGGCACCGCCGTTCCTTATGTTGTTGTTTGTCTGGCAGGTGGTTATAGTGAGTATTTCCCTGCCATATCCAAAGTGTCATGATGTTAAGTAAGAACTCGCCCTTTTCCCTAGCCTTGTAAATTTCATCCTTCACCCTTCACTAGCAAATTGACTACAACTATGAAGTGCGTAAAGTCCTGAAAGTCTAATCTGAGTAATAATAAATAAAGCCCTATATATGTATTTGCTTGATGTACCGCCAGTGAAATGACTGCTACTTGTTTTGATTGTTGCTTAAATGATTTGTAGAGCATGTCTTAGCCTTATAGCACTTGCAGCAGATGGATGATAGTCTGAGTTATATTATTGGTATCTACTCATTTCCAGGTGATTATATTGTCTATTGGATGTTGTTGATGATCAGGCAGAGACATGGAAAGCGTATGAGTATACACCCTAGATGGATTTGGACTCTGAGTCTAATGAGAGTTTCTTTTCAGTTTCGAGCACTTGCAGAGATGATCAGGCTCATTTTACCTTTCTGATGCAATTTTGCTTCACAGGATGATGTGTCTGAGTAGGGAGATGTTTCATTTGGATCTGCTAGGGCGTTGTATGGGCATAGGGGGTGCAGCCACTTGATTTTACCATAGTACCCCCATCCCAGAGAGCCTAGTGGGATCAGTTTGACAACGCAAGAACCCTAGGAGGTTTTTTTGGCAGGTTCACATTTCTCAAGGCAGATTAAAAAATGATCAAATGGCTATTGAAGAAATCTATTTGGGCTACTGAAGCAAGGAAATGACATGGGATGAGTCATGATGATGAGAGTCATGTCCTCCGCACCTTCTCCAGCAGTTGCAGCACCTAATTGAGCCCACACCTATTTTTTGGGCATTTTTATATTATTTTCTGGAGCTTTTAGGAGGCTCACGATTTCTTCGAGGCACAAAGTCAAAGAATTAAAATATTATATTATTTTATTGTGCCATGGGGCACCCATAGGGAATTAGTTAACACTCCATAGACCCACCATGTGCTTCATTTATTTTTTGTTGAGTGGGGTATACCCTCTTTATGAGTGATTTAGTCCACTTTGGTATTTTATGGTTATATTGATCCATGTATTGTATGTTGAGCTCATTTCAACCATTGATTAGAATATTTTATTTTTTAATCTTAGCCACTCGTTTTGAAAGTGGTTAGGATTTTGGTTCTCTCATTTTTATTTAAAGGAGAGAGCTTCTCATTTGTAAAGGGTCTTTAGCTCTTGGATCTGATTAATAGAAAGATTTTTTTGTGGATATTTTTTGGATCTGCTTTGCATCTGATATTCTTCAGTGGTGATTGGAAAATCTTTTGCTTCCTAGCATTTGGGAAATTGTTATGAGATCTATATTTTTTGGGGATCATTGTCTTGTCTATAGGAAGACGACTTTAGCTTGGGTGTTTTTGCAAGGGGACCTCAACTCGCTTGGATTGTCTTCGTTTTTTATCAAGGAGTTTTCATTAGTGTTGTGGTGACCTATGATTTCTTCTTGCTATTTTTCTGCAGCATATAGCTTCTTTCTCATGTCATAGCAAATCTGATATGGTTGACATTTGTTGTGCAGGAGAGAGGGCACATTGACTTCCTCGAGCAAACACTGGACATAGAACTCACTTCAATCTTCTCAAATTGATCGGGATGGCAGGGATCATCATCATCAAGGCATCTACAAGCATTTCCAGGTAAGATCTAACAAGTAAGTCTCTTCTCTTTCAGATCTCAATCCATTGTACCTACTTTTCTTCAATTTTTCTGAAAAAAACTCCTAAATAATAAAAATCCAAAAGAATATTTAATCGGGGAACCGCTTGATCTTTAAACAAACCATTTCTGGGTTTTGTAGATCGGGCCTCCCCCTCACTGAATCATCCTCAACGCTACTCTAATTGTGACTGGTTTTGCCTAGATCTGACTTTCTGACTACTCAAACCCCAGTGCCCCACTGAAAATTTGACTTTTTCCAGAGTTGACTTTTTCCGGAAAAATAATTACATGGGTTTGTAGATTAGGTCTTCCTCATTCCAGAACACCCCCAATGCCGAGCTAGTTCCTGCCAGGTAGCCCTAGATCTAAAAAACTGACTTTCAGCCTCCTAGCTTCCCCTATCAGATTTTGACTTTTCCAGATCTGATTTTTCCTGAAATTTTCTGACTTGGGTTTGTAGATCGAGCGATCCTGATCTCATTTCCACTCCAATGCTAAGCTGATAGTCTCTTGGTGGCTCTAGATCTGCAAATCTGCCTCTCCAAACCCTAGCGCTAGCCCTCCTGTTGATTTCCCTATAACCTGAATCTTCCGGGCCAAATCATTTTCTGGGTCCATAGATTAGGGCATATCCCAAGTGGGTTCACTTAAACGCTGTGTTGATACTGACTCCATTACCCAAGGCTAAACAGGCACTGATCTCCAAGCATAGCGCTAGCCCCTCTTTGACCTCTTTTCCCTGAAAATTGACTGCTCCTTGATAACTCAAGTAACTTGGCATTTTCATATCTCTCACTAAGTCTATCTCTTTGGTACTAGATAGTCCCAACTCTGTCCTTACTCACCCTGTCTCATTTACGTTTCCCAAGACAGTGGTTATCTTCATTAGTTGCTAGTACCTTAACCCTAGATCTAGTATTTCCCCTATAGGTCACTTTGGATCAACCCTCGTATGACTAAAGCCCTCATCCAAAGCCCAAGTCCACTTACTACTATTGTCCATAGATCTAGAGTTTCTGATTACCTTACACTTTACGTACCTCAAACCATACTTGATCTAATCTGGTGTTTAGGTCTAATCTCTTTTTGTCGGGAGTAGATCTGGGTCTCCCTTGTTGTTGTCTTGGACTTAGACAACATAAAGAGAAGGCTGCCTTGATTGGCATGACAACCATCCATTCGGGAGTCTAGGCAGTCTTGGTTCCACCTCCTTAGTTGCTTTCCCCTCTACCATCCATCCTGGATCCACCTCACACAAGCAACTACAAGGTTGGTGATAACATCTTGGCGATGTTGCCAGGGAGGTAGAGGCCTACCTTGGTTCAACATACCTCACATTTCCGTACGACGTCTTTTTCGATGAATTATTTGTGTGGTTCAGCTGGCGAATCCACTGAGGACCGTGCTCAACGTATTAATATTAAGTTCTTAGAACATACCATAAATCACAATGAACTCGAATTTATTCGTCCAATTTTTCAATGAAATCAAAGAAAATCCAACCAAGCTTAAAAAGCAACTTCTATCTCGTCTGGATTTCTCTGAAATCTATGAAGCACCTCATCCTATGCCAAAAAGATACATTAAAGGGTTGCCTCGTTTCTTTGCAAATTCAACCGAATCAATCGAAAGCCACTTGGAAGCTTGTTGGTGTTATATGGAATCCATGGGCGGAAAACATGAAGATGACTATAAGCGAGCCGTTTGTGAATCCTTAGGAGGTAACACCGATTATTGGTTATACACATTAGCACCAGGATCCATCACTAGATACGACATCTTTACCGATTTATTAAGAAAAGAATGGGGTACAAGCATTGATAAATCCATACATCCAAATAATGATTGTGTTGTTGAGAATCAATCTGATGAAGATGATTAGGATAACCATAATGAGATAACTGACGATTTTCCTCATCAAACTGATGCCACCTCTCCCGATCCAACAGTGGACATGCCTTTGAATGACTCTTCGATGCAAGAGAGTGAGGATTATCAAATCTCGACCCTTCAGGATTATGACCTTGATATTGATATAGAAGGGGAACTTATTAAAATCTTGTCATATTTAGCTCAGGAAGGCACAAATAAAGGAGAACAAAATGATCACTATCAAGAAACATCTTTAGGTGAGCCTTCCATTGGTGAGTTCATTAAAGAGCCTTTATAAGGAGCAACTCCATAGTCATTTCCTAATTGATGATAATTTGAGTCAGTATCAAACATATCTGAATCTGGATTCAAACCTTGATCATATCTCTACAGAAGAAGAAAGGGTTGAAATTAATCAAACTTCTATTGAAGAACAATCTTGTGATCATAGTGTGATTGAAGAGCATGCATGTAAGAGGGATAGGGAAACTAAAACCGAACTTACTGATGTTTTTCCTTATCTAGAGCTTAAAGAAGAACAATCACATGATGATACGATTGTAAGCGAACTTGATCTAGAACATTGCAATGAGGATCCTTGTCCTGATAGTATCAATAGAATTCTTCATACAATCCTTAATCAGAATATGTTGGTTCAATGTGTGGATACTGACCTTGTTTCGAATCTTGAAATCACTCCTGGAATTAATTTAAAAGCTCTTTCCTCTCATCAAATTCTGAGATCAATTATTCCAAGTCTGGGAGAAAATTTTCAAGCCACCCTCCCATCCCAACTTTTTGAGTCTTCTTGTATGGGTTTGTCTTTTAATCAAGTTGTTACTTTCGAAATATTTAATCAAGAGTTTAAGCATTATCAAAAAATTGGGGAAAAGGCACTTCATGTCTCTTCTCAGTCATCCGTAATGAATAATTTTTTTCAATTTGTAAATTTGTATTATGGATGGCTGGAGAAGGTGTATAAGGATCAATTTCATCTTTTCTCCATTTTTAAACATCAAATGGGCTTGATCTCATTCACAGTTTCATTACATTACAACTTTTCCCCATCTAATTCGCCCATTTCTTCTAGATTAAATAGAATTGAAGGCCCTAGTAAGATACGAGAGAAAACAAAGAACTGTTTGGAGTGATTGAATCATGAGTCATTTTGTCTCCTTCCATCAAGAGCGTGCTTGCATACTTCTTATGATCCTGTCAGTATCTGGATTGATGAGTTTCTAGAAAGTCAATTTCAGCCTTGGCATGATTTCATTCCATATCTTTCTTTGAATTTCAAACAACAAGTTAGAATGGTTTTAATTTTCTTATACATTACTTTCAAACCATCTCTGACTTATTGGGTCATTAACTGTAAAGAAAGCTCAATGGATTCGTTCAGCAAAGGTTGCATTGGATTTATGATTTTACCCAACACTTGTCTAAATGGGTTAGAGTAGGGTAGGTAGGATGAAATAAGCCTTTCTCGACAGTGGTGTAGAACCTTGCACCTTTGTTTGAAGCTCACCTTTGAAGCTCCTAGTGTAGATTTGATTTCTGCAAAATAAAAAATCAAACTTTTCTTGAAAGTTATGGTTATAGATTAGATTTATTTTCTGCTTTTCAGTTTTCATGCATCTTTATTTTCAGTATTTTATATTTATCCACATATTGTTTTGACGACCGGTCTGTGAGATTGGTATAGCTCTGGACATGCTGCAGGTAATCAGTGACATTTTTTGGTAGCGGTTGCAAAGCTGGATGGATTGATCGAGGATGCGAGAAGCAGAGTGTGAGGACCAGAGATTCTGGGGTTCTCAAGCGCTCTTTTCAGCGGAGCACTTGTCCCAGGAAGAGCCAGATGTTATCACATATATAGTAGTCGAGCAACCATATTCTATTTTTCAGATATAGTACATTTTCCAGCCAGATCTCTTACATATGAGACGCTGAGATGAGCAGTTTTGATGGATCACTATTTTATCCGTGGACTATTATACTCTCCCATGTCAAGACTGAGTCTAATGACACTCAGATTTGAGGGCTAATGTAGCCATTTAGTCATTTACAGAGCAGTTATTGATGCCCAGATTTATATCAGTGCTTTCTCATTGGATAGATGATAGTTCAGATGGATTATATGCATGATTATGACTCAGCATTTATTATATTGTGTTATGGTTATCATTGCTCTTACACTCATCTTTGTGACATGTATTAACACGTAGTGTCATGATCTAGCGATCATAATTATATGGACTTGGATGTATTTGTATTATGTATTGATGTCCCTACTTAGACTTGGAACTTCCTGATCTATACTCATTGGTTTTACCCTCCTTAAGGAGAATAGAGGTAGTCATTCCCACCATTATTTTGGCCTGCTAGTGTTGGCTTCATCTTTCAATGTCTCCACCCATCCATTACCTTCCAGTTTTGTTTCTAACTCGACTTACTACTTGACTTGTGGCATGACGGACCTTTCCCAGCTAGAACCTTTGTTGGACAAACCTCCCTATTTATATTGTGTCTCGGCTCTGAGTTGGTGACAAAACTTGCCTTCGGTGAGTTGGATTGTATGCCTAAATCATTCTGGTCGGTTGTCCCGATGTTTGGCACTATGCAAAACTCCCCCTGGTCACTTGAAATGTTGTTGGTTAAAACTGAAAGCTCATGTACTACTTGTATTAGAAAAGTCATATATGCACCCATGGAAAATAAAAATGTTAAACTGTGTTTCTTAACATATGAGAAAAAGGGCAAGAGCAATGAAATGTCAAAATACCCCTTGAAGGGTATAAGAACAGGTCCCAAAAGCAATGGTTAAATATATGCTATATCCAAATATTACTGACCTTACAAATTTTAATGTGTTTCAGATGAAAGCTGCGATTAGCTGTCCTTTTAAGCACTGGTGAAGTCCCAAAGGGTCATATAGGCCAAAAAAGACATGGAAATAAAATTGATGGTCCTAATGAACTTGGGTCAAACTTGATGTAGACATAATGCCTAAGTTGAATAAGCAATCTCTAAACAACTCAACCATTTGTGAGGCACAGCCATTCCTTGTGTTGTTGTTTGTCTGGCAAGTGGTTATAATGAGTATTTTTCTGCCATATCCAAAGTGTCATGATGTTAAGTAAGAAGTCGCCCTTTGCCCTAGCCTTGTAAATTTCATCCTTCACCCTTCACTAGCAAATTGACTACAACTATGAAGTGAGTATAGTCCTGAAAGTTTAGTCTGAGTAATAATAAATAAAGCCCTATACATGTATTTGGTTGATGTACCGCCAGTAAACTGACTGCTACTTGTTGTGATTGTTGCTTAAATGATTTGTAGAGCATGTCTTAGCCTTATAGCACTTGCAGTAGATGGATGATAGTCTGAGTTATATTATTGGTATCTGGTCAATTATATGTGATTATATTGTCTATTGGATGTTGTTGATGATCAGGCAGAGACCTGGAAAGGGTATGAGTATACACCCTACATCGATTTGGACTCTCTGAGTCTACTGAGATAGTTTATTTTCAGTTTCGGGCACTTGCAAAGATGATTGTTATCACCAACCTTGTAGCTGCCTGTGCAAGATGGATCGAGGATGGATGGTAGAGGGACAAGCAACTAAGGACGTGGAACCCATACTGCCTAGACTCCCAAAGAGATGGTTGTCATGCCAATCAAGGGAGTCTTTGCTTTATGTTGTCAAAGTCCATGACAAAAAAGGGGGAGACCCAAATCTGCTCCCGATAGGAGAGATCGGACCTAGACACTAGATCAGATCAAAATAAACTTTGAGGTACGTAAGGTGTAAGGTGTTCAGAAACTCTAGATCTACAGTAGGATTCAGTAGATGGATCAGGAATTCAGCAGTATACTGGATGATCCAAAACAGTAATAGGATCAACCTTTTGAGGAAATGGTTAGATCTAGGGTTTTGGTACTAGCAACTAAATAAGATGATCTCTGCCTTGGGAAGCGTAACCAAGGCAGGATGGGCAGGAAAATAGTTGAGACTATCTAGTACCTGGATAACAGACTCAATGAAGAAGGTGAACAGGTGTGTTGCCACCACAAGAGTTTGCGAAACTGAAAGAAATACTTGCAACTGAAAAGTGAAAAGCTTGCAATAAAAAACCTTGAACAGCAAGGCAAAGATAAATAACAGTGACCTGTGTTTGTAGGACATTTTGCAATGCCTCTTGGTTAATTTTAATGAATTTTATTAGAGTTGAAATCTTTGATTAAGTCTTCGTACTGGTGTTGTGACTACCCCAATCCATTATTTCTCAAGTCAAAGAGGGAATGTTGTTGCGCTCAACAAAGTGGGAGCAAAGCCCACCCGTAGCTCACAGGTCAAACCCCAATGCCCCGGTGCTCAACAAGGAGGACGTAAAACGCCTAGAGACCCCCCACGGTCTACTACCCCAAGTCGCCTCCGAGGCACTGTTTTTAATCAACAGGAAAATTACTAGATGGATGCCTATTAAACTAAGACTTCTCTATCCCCTGTCGTATCTCGTGAGTACCCCGAAGGGTGATAACCGAGTAGAGGAGCAGGAAATAGTGAAGTTGTTGTTGGTTAATTTTAGAAGTAAATTTTAGTCTTGGTGATTAGCATGCAAGGTAAATTTTAAGCTATCAACAAGATCAACCAAGCGGTATCCCTTATGGGAGGTGCTGGTACTTGATCTTGGACTGAAAAAATGAAATGTGAAAGATTGTAACAGAAAAAGAAAGAAAGTTGTTTTAATTAACTAAGCCCCCACTTCTCCTGCTTTTCATATCCAACTTGAAATCCCTAAAGGGAGATGACAAGTGGATAGAGGATACACAGGATAGGTGGGTTGTATGATTATTTCTTTGACAGAAAATGAAAATTAAATCTAACTACTTTGAACAGAAAATTAAAAGGAAAAACAACTAACTAAAGCAATGTCCTAACCACACAACAATCTCTGTGATAGAGATGGTGGTCTGTCATAGTGGGTAAACTTACTGAAAATAAAACTAGAAAGGAAAATACAACAAGCTAAAGCAGTAAACTAACCTCACTTCAATCTCTGTGACAGAGATGGTGGTCTGTCACAAAGATAGGTGGGTAAACAGAAAAATAACTTGTAAATAAAACTAACTCTAAGCAACTACTTACACAAATTTACAGCAGAGAAATACCCCAAAGAGAAATTCTCATTTGGGGTTTACAATGTAATAGAAGAGAGAGAAGAAGTGTAGTTTAGGGCCTCGTTTGGACCAAAATTTTTCTGGGTTTTTTCTGGGCAATTTAGGGCAGCATAACCCCCTCTTTCTGTGCATAAACCTGCAAAAAACCAGCAACTTTACTTGCTGAAAATTACTACAGAAAACTAAAACAAAAAGTTAGAAAAGGTTAGTGTAAAACCCAGAAATTTTACAGAAAATCTGAACTTTAAAATTTTTAAAAAATGAAATTTCAGCAGTTAAAAATGAAAGTTTTGGGGCTATAAATGGTGTATAAACAGCAGATTTATAAGCCTATACTAATATATAATGAATGAGGGCCCTAAAATAAGGGTTATATTCACTATACAGTGAATAAAACCCAGTGTCAGGATAGGAAAAGGGAAATGGCCGAATTGAAATTTTGCAGAAAGAAACCCTTGGAGGACCCCTTCTTAGCTTGGAAAACCTGCAAACAAATCTAGATCTGCAAAAATATGTAAGCCTAGTGATGAATGTCTAACAATCCCTGCAAAGTACTTTGAAGAAAAAATGTTAAACCATTCACAAAAGAGGGTAAAAATACTTTTACTCTCTAATCTCTCCACAAAATACTTTGTGGAGAGCTAACTAGACTAATACAAATATGTAAAACTAAAAAAATATACAAGTTACATCACAAGAAATGGATCATCAAGAATGTAGAGTGTAGCACAATGTCCCTCCAAAGAATTTCTTTGATTAAATGGCCCAACTAGGGCAAAGCTTCAATACAAAAAAGCAAGAGAATATGAGAGGAGAATGGGGAAATATTCCGGCAACATAACAATAGCATGAGAGATCATATCAAATGAGGGAGTGAGACCCTCATTGTATAGTTGAGGAGCAACCCCAACCCCTTGAAGATCAATGGCCAAGATTAGATCTAGATCTATATTAGATCTCCACCACTAGATCTAGGTTTGTTGACTTTGCAAGCCATCCACCAATCATAAGCAAGGGTGCCTTTTTAAATCAATGGTCAAAAAGATAGATCCATGTCACAATAAAGCTTAACCTTTAGATCTAGGGTTTCCATGACTCAAGTGGGGCCCCCTTTTGACTCAAATTTTAATTTTATTATTTTAATTTTTTATTGTTTTTATTTTTTATCTTTTACTTTTTATGTTTTATTTAATCTTTTATTTTTTATCTTTTATTTAATCTTTTATTTTAATTTTAGTTTTTAATCTTTTATTTTTTATTTTTATCTTTTTAATTTGTATTTTATCTTTTATTTTTAATCTTTTATTTAATCTTTTATTTTAATTTTAGTTTTTAATCTTTTATTTTTTATTTTTAT
>LPNX010351439.1:162869-183035 GCA_001517045.1 Pseudotsuga menziesii | reverse complement strand
CTTCAGACATTTATTTTGACCATAAAAATTGACTATGCTTGGCCACCCCCAAACTTAATTACCATGGCCTTATTTGATTTTTTTCCTTCAAAATCAAATCATTTAAATTTTTGACTTAGGGAAATTAATTAATTCCCCAGGAAAAATAGACCTTGCTTAGAGAAAAATGGTCTATCTCCTCAACCACCTATCTGAATGACATGGGACTCGAAGCAGTGGCTTACGGGGTTTCATAGCAATTTTCCTTGCATTCATAGCCCCTATTACAAAATGCCAGTGCTTGAGCAATTACATTATTACATCAAAACTGAGTTAATTAACCACCAAGGGGTGAAATTAATTAACTAGAAAAAATAAATAAAAATACAACAACATAACGAAACTCCGCAAGACTCTATACAAATGTCTAGCATGGTCACGAATAACATTTTGAAACCTTAGCCACCCCATGGATTTGACTGTTAGAACGCCCATCACCACTTTGGAGGATTTTGAGTGAAAAACCAAACCAATTAAAATCGTTTAAACAACAAGATTAATTGGAAAGGGAAAAAACACTCGATAAGAGGACTTCCCTAACAACCAGTTCCATGGTGTGGCATCCATATCATATGACCCACACTAGCACATATAATTACATTAATTTTCCCACGTAGGGGAGCGGACATTTCGTTTTACAAAGGGGCAATTGCTCTGCAGAAGTGAAAAAATCCTCAGATTTTTCCAAAGTACAATTTGTACAACTATGTACATCTTCATGTACATGGAGTTGCCACCTAGTCGAAATAGGTGGTCAACAAGGTGTGATTGTCTGAGTCATCAAGGAACAACCAATTTCAAGGGGAAGAGGTCAATTCAGGGCCAGCGCTAAGAATGGAAGATCAGTGCCTTTCATGCATGGGCAATAGAGTCAGTATACACCCAGCGTTGAGGTAAACCCACCTAGGGTAGACCCTGATCTGTGGACCCAGATAAGTGTTTTGGTCCGGATGGCTCAATTTAAGGAAGGAATTCAGTCAAGGAAGGTTAGCCCTAAGGTTGGATGAGACGAATTTGTTGATCTGAGGCCACCAGTAGACAAACCGCTCAACGTTAAAGAAGAAATGGGATCAGGAAGGCCTAATCTACACACTCGGTTCAAAGAAATTTACGAAAAGTCAAATCCCGGACACTTGCAAAGATGATTGTTATCACCAACCTTGCAAAGATGATTGTTATCACTCGGTTCGGGCACTTGCAAAGATGATTGTTATCACCAACCTTGTAGCTGCCTGTGCAGGATGGATCCAGGATGGATGGTAGAGGGACAAGCAACTAAGGACGTGGAACCCAGACTGCCTAGACTCCCAAAGAGATGGTTGTCACGCCAATCAAGGCAGTCTTTGCTTTATGTTGTCCGAGTCCAAGACAAAAAAGGGGGAGACCCAGATCTACTCCCGATAGGAGAGATCAGACCTAGACACCAGATCAGATCAAAATAAACTTTGAGGTACATAAAGTGTAAGGTGTTCAGAAACTCTAGATCTACAATAGGATTCAGTAGATGGATCAGGACTTCAGCAGTATACTGGATGATCCAAAACAGTAATAGGATGACATTTTGAGGAAATGGTTAGATCTAGGGTTTTGGTACTAGCAACTAAAGAAAATGATCTCTGCCTTGGGAAGCATAACCAAGGCAGGATGGGCAGGAAAATAGTCGAGACTATCTAGTACCTGGCTGACAGACTCAATGAAGAAGGTGAACAGGTGTGATTGTCTAAGTCATCAAGGAACAGCCAATTTCAAGGGGAAGAGGTCAATTCAGGGCCAGCGCTAAGAATGGGAGATCAGTGCCTTTCATACATGGGCAATGGAGCCGGTATACACCCAGCGTTGAGGTAAACCCACCTAGGGTAGACCCTGATCTATAGACCCAGATAAGTGTTTTGGTCCGAATGGCTCAATTTAAGGCAAGAATTCAATCATGGAAGGTTAGTGCTAAGGTTGGATGAGACGAATTTGTTGATCTGAGGCCACCAATAGACAACCCGCTCAACGTTGAAGAAGAAATGGGATCAGGAAGGCCTGATCTACGCACTCAGTTCAGAGAAATTTAGGAAAAGTCAGATCCCGGAAAAGTCAAAGTTGATGAATGAGGCTGAGAGGATGAAAAAACTGATTTCTTCAGATCTAGGTCACACCGTCATGAATCTAAATAGCGTTGGGGGTGATTTGGAATGTGTGAGACCCGATCTATCAGTCTATGAAGTCAGAAATCGGAAAAAATCAAAACCCTAGCAGGTCAAATTTTTAGTGGGGGCGCTAGGCAGTTTTCATACAATATTTCAGATCTAGGTCAAACCAACAGGAATTTCAGCAACGTTGCAGTAGATCCAGTGAAGGGGAGGCCCGATCTATGAAACCCAGCAGTGGTTTGGCCAAAGATCGGATGGTTCCCAGATTTAGTACTTTTTAGGGTTTTTTCAGTATTTTAAGGATTTTCAGAAAAATGGAAGGAAAGTAGGTACAATGGATTGAGATCTGCTAAAGAGAAGAGAACTACCTGTTAGATCGTACCTGGAATGCTTGTAGATGCCTTAACAATGATGATCCTTGCTATCCCGATCAATTCTGGAAGATCCACGTGATTTCTATGACGAATGTAAGCCCCAAGCCACCAATGCGCCCCCTACCCTGCATGAGCAAACGTCAACAATATCAAATTTGCTAAGACAAGATAAAGAAACCAAATGCTATAGGAAAGTAAAAAGAAGTAATCATAGATCACAATGACACTAATGAAAACCCCTTGATCCAAGACGAAGATAACCGAACGAGTTGAGGTCCCCTTGCAAAAACGTTCCAGCCAAAATGCCCTCCTGTAGACAAGACAATGATAGCAGAAAAATATAGATCTCACATGAATTTCCACAATGCTAGGAAGCAGAAGACTATCCAATCAGCATTTGAGAACATCAGATGCAAAGTAGATCCAGAAAATATCCACGAAAAAATCTTTCTATTATTCAAATCCAAGAGCCAAAAACCACTTACAAATGAGAAGCTCTCTCCTTTAAATAGAAATGAGAGAACCACAATCATAACCGAATCCTAACCACTTTTAAAACAAGTGGCTAAGATTAAAAGATAAAATGTTCTAATCAATGGTTGAGATGAGTTCAACATACAATATATGGATCAATATAACCATAAAGTACCAAAGTGGACTAAATCACCCATAAAGAGGGTACCCCACTAATCAAGAAATAAATGAAGCACATGGTGAGTCCAAGGAGTGTTGACTAACTCCCTCTAGATGTCCCCATGGCACAATAAAATAATATAATATTTTAATTCTTTGACTTTGTGCCTCCTTGAGGAAATCGTGAGCCTCCCAAAAGCTCCAGAAAATAATATAAAAATGCCCAAACATAAGTGTGGGCCCAATCAAGTGCTACAACTGGTGGAGAAGGTGTGGAGGACATCGCTCTCATCATTATGACTCATCCCATGTCATTTCCTTGCCTCAGTAGCCCAAATCGATTTCTTCAATAGCCATTTAATCATTTTTAATCTGCATCGGGAAACGTGAACCTGCCAAAACAGCATCCTAGGGTGCCTACGTTGTCAAACTGAGCCCACCAGGCTCTCTAGGATGGGGGTACTATGGTACAAACAAGTGGTTACACCCCCTATGCCCATACAACGCCCTAGGAAATCCAACTGAAACATCTTCCTGCTCAAACATATCAACCTGTGAAGAAAAACTGCATCAGAAAGGTAGAATGAGCCTAATCATATCTGCAAGTGCCCGAAACTGGAAATAAACTGTCTCATTAGACTCAAAGAGTCCAAATCCATCTAATGTGTATACTCATACCTCTCACAGGTCTCTCTCTGATCATCAACCATATCCAATAAACAATATAATCATCTGTAAATGATTAGACACCAATAATAACTCAAACTATCATCCATCTGTTGCAACTGTTAAAAGGCTAAGACATGCTCTACAACTCATTCAAGCAACAATCACAACAAGTAGCAGTCATTTCACTGGCGATACATCAACCAATACCTATATAACGCTTTATTTATTATTACTCAGACTAGACTTTCAGGACTATACTCATTTCATAATTGTAGCCAATTTGCTAGTGAAGGGTGAAGGATGAAATTGACAAAGCTAAGGCAAAGGATGACTTCCTACTTAACATCATGACATTTTGGATATGGAAAGGGAATACTCACTATAACAAATGCCGGACAAACAACAACACAAGGAATGGCAGTGCCTCACAAATGGTTGACTTGTTTAGAGAGTGTTTATTCAACTTAGGCATCATGTCTACATCAAGTTACATCCAAGTTCATTATGACCATCAATTTTATTTCCATGGCCTTTTTGGCCTGTTGCCCACCTATTTCGACTAGGTGGCAACTCCATATACATGAAGATGTACATAATTGTACAAATTGTACCTTGGAAAAATCTGAGGATTTTTTCACTTCTGCAGGGCAATTGCCCCTTTGTAAAACGAAATGTCCGCTCCCCTGCGTGGGAAAATTAATGTAATTATATGTGCTAGTGTGGGTCATATGATATGGATGCCACACCATGGAACTGGTTGTTAGGGAAGTCCCCCCATCGAGTGTTTTTTCCCTTTCCAATTAATCTTGTTGAGTAAACGATTTTAATTGGTTTGGTTTTTCACTCAAAATCCTCCAAAGTGGTGACGGGCATTCTAATGGTCAAGTCCATGAGGTGGCTAAGGGTTCAAAATGTTATTCGTGATCATGCTAAACATTTGTATAGAGTCTTGCGGAGTTTCGTTATGTTGTTGTATTTTTATTAATTTTTTCTAGTTAATTAATTTCACCCCTTGGTGGTTAATTAACTCAGTTTTGATGTAATAATGTAATTGCTCAAGCACTGGCATTTTGTAATAGGGGCTATGAATGCAAGGAAAATTGCTATGAAACCCCCTAAGCCACTGCTTCGAGTCCCATGTCATTCAGACAAGTGGTTGAAGAGATAGACCAATTTTGGTCAGGAGGGGTCTATCTCCCCTAGGGATTTAATTAATTTCCCTAAGACAAAAATTCATATTATTTGATTTTGAAGGAAAAAATCAAATAATGCCATGGTAATTTTGTTTGGGGGTTGCTAAGCCTAGGAAAATTTATTCCAAATTTTTCCACCCCCCCATGGCCAAGATATAATTTTTTCAAGTTTATCTTTAATTTTTCCTAAGTCAAACTTGGAAAAATTTAAAAATTAAACTTAAAAATTAAATCTAAAGTGAATTAAAAAAAAATTTGCCTAAGTCTAAAGGTTGAATAATTATTTTTGAGCAAAAGGCTAAGGTCAAAGCCAAATCTAGAGGACATAAAAGTGGAAAACCCTCACTAAAGTGGAGCGCCCAGGTTAAAGAGACATATAGAGGGGCGCTAGTGTGAAAACCACCATATAATGAGGGCGCTAGCAATAAAAGAAGACGCCCACAATAGGAAGGCGCTACCCCACATGTGGAGGCGTCACCATTTTAAAGGTAGGCGCTAGCTATTTAGTGGAGCGCTAACATAATATGGAGGGCGCTAACATATTAAAGGGGGCGTCATACCAAAATGGAGGCGGTGCTAGCTAGAGGAGGCGCTACCCATATTGGAGGGAGTCACATCAAATTAGAAGGGCGCCACATATGGAGAAGGGCGCCAAATCTAGAGGAGGCGCCAACATTAGAGGAGGGTGCCTAGCCTATGGGCCCACCTTAAACCCTAAAAGGATCTCAAGGGAGCATCTTGGTCAAAACCCTAGATCTAAGGGTGGAGAATGCTTAAGACATGGATCAAGCACCTAAGCCATGGATTGAAAAGCAATCTAAGGGTGTAGATTGATTGAGAGGGATGCAAAGTCAAATACCTAGATCTAGTGGTGGAGATTTAACCTAGATCTAGATCTAATCTCGGCCATTGATCTTCAGGGGGTTGGGGTCTTCCTCAACTATATAATGGGGGTCTCACTCCCTCAGAAAGTGGGGTTCTCTCATGCTATTGTTATGCTGCCGGAATCTTTCCCTACTCTCCTCTCATGTTCTCTCAAGCATTTGGCCCAAGCCTCTTGCCATTTTTTGTATTGGATCTTGCCCTAGTTGGGTTGTAATAGAAGAATACTTTGGAGGAATATTGTGCCGTCATTTCATGCATCTTGTGGTGAGGTAACTTGTATTGTATTTATTTGATTTGCATTTGTATTAGCTTAGATAGCTCTCCACAAAGTATTTTGTGGAGAGATTTGTAAGTAGAAGTATTTCTGCTTCCATTTGTGAGTTTCTTAATAAGATTTATCAAAGTATTTTGGTAGATTTATTGGGTACTCACCTCTTTGCTTACATTTTGCAGCTCTCTCATAAGTTCATTTACAGGTTTTCCAAGCTAAGAAAGGCACCTCCAAGGGTTTCGTTTTTTCTTATTTTCAATTCGGCCAGTTTTCTTTTCCTATCCTGAAACTGGGTTTTATTCACTGTATAGTGAATATAACCCTTGATTTAGGGCCCTCATCCATTATATGTTAGTATAGGCTTATAAATCTGTTGTTTATATGTTGTTTTCAGCCTAAAAACATTCACTTTCAGCCACTAAAATTTCTGTTTTTCCATTTTTTGAAGTTCAGATTTTTCTGTAAAATTTCTGGGTTGTACACTAAATTGTTCTAACTATCTGTTTCAGCTTTCTGCAGTAATTTCCAGCAAGTAAGTTGCTGATTTTTTTGCAAGTTTTATGCACAGAAAAAGGGGGTTATGCTGCCCTAAATTGCCCAGAAAAACTCAGCAAAAATTTGGTCCAAAAGAGGCCCTAAACTACACTTCTTCTCTCTCTTCTATTACATTGTAAACCCCAAATGAGAAGTTCTCTTTGGGGTATTTCTCTACTGTAAATTTGTATAAGTAGTTGCTTAGAGTTAGTTTTTATTTGCAAGTTATTTTTCTGTTTACCCACCATCTCTGTTACAGAGCACCATCTCTGTAACAGAGATTGTTGTGAGGTTAGTTTAAGCATTCTAGTTTTATTTTATGTTTACCCACTATCTCTGTGACAGACCACCATCTCTGTCACAGAGATTGTTGTGTGGTTAGGACATTGCTTTAATTAGTTGTTTTTCCTTTTAATTTTCTGTTCAAAGTATTTAGATTTAAATTTCATTTTCTGTCAAAGAAGTTATCATACAACCCACCTATCCGGTGTATCCTCTATCCACTTGTCATCTCCCTTTAAGGACTTCAAGTTGGATATGAAAAGCAAGAGAAGTGGGGGCTTAGTTAATTAAAACAGCATTCTTTCTTTTTCTGTTACATTCTTTCACATTTTATTTCTTCAGTCCAAGATCAAGTACCAGCACCTCCCATAAGGGATACCGCTTGGTTGATCTTGTTGATAGCTTAAAATTTACCTTGCATGCTAACCACCAAGACTAAAATTTACTTCTAAAATTAACCAACAACAACTTCACTATTTCCTGCTCCTCTACTCGGTTATCACCCTTCGGAGTACTCACGAGATACGACAGGGAATAGAGAAGTCTTAGTTTAATAGGCATCCATCTAGTAATTTTCCTGTTGATTAAAAACAGTGTCTTGGAGGCGACTTGGGGTAGTAGACCGTGGGGAGTCTCTAGGCGTTTTACGTCCTCCTTGTTGAGCACCTGGGTATTGGGGTTTGACCTGGGAGCTACGGGTGGGCTTTGCTCCCACTTTGTTGAACGCACCAGCATTCCCTCTTTGACTTGAGAAGTACTAGATTGGGATAGACACACCACCAGTTCGAAAACTTAATCAAAGATTTCAACTCTAATAAAATTCATTAAAATTTACAAGAGACATTGCAAAACGTCCTACAAACACAGGTCATTGTTATTTATCTTTGCCTTGCTGTTCAAAGTTTTTACTACAAGCTTTTCACTTTTCAGTTACAAGTATTTCTTTCAGTTTCGCAAACTCTTGTGGTGGCATCATATTGTTTAGTAATTTGTAGATTTTGCTTAGCTTAGGCAACTGTGGATAATCATTCTTAATTCTTTTGTAAGTTTGTAACTCGTAATTTTTTGACTCCATTTAATCTAGGCACTAATCTTGTAATTTTGTAATCTTAATAAAAGATCCCTTTAACTAATAGTTAATAATCTTAGGAACATTTTCCTGTAGGGACTACCCCCCTTGGCTCTGTTGGGATCTTGCCTAAACGGAGGAGTTGTGGACTGTGGTGACAGTGGTCCCCAGCTCTAACTTGCCCCCAAGGACACACATAGCAAGTTATGACTTTCCTGTTCCTTAAAGTGTGAATTAGGCGGCAACATGGCCTATATGACCCTTTGGGACTTCACCAGTGCTTAAAAGCACAGCTAATCGCAGCTTTCATCCAGGACATATTTATATTTATAAGGTCAGCAATATTTGGATATAGCATATTTTTAACCATTGCTTTTTTGGACCTTTTCTTATACCCTTCAAGGGGTATTTAGCATTTCATTGCTCTTGCCCTTTTTCACATATGTTAAGAAACACAGTTTTAGCATTTTCATTTTCCATGGACGCATATATAATATTTCCAATGCAGGTAGTACATGAGCTTTCAGTTTTAGCCAACAACATCTCAAGTGACCAAGGGGAGTTCTGCATAGTGCCAAACATCGGGACAACCAACCAGAATGATTTAGGCATACAATCCAACTCACCAAAGGCAAGTTTTGTTACCAACTCAGAGCCGAGACACAATATAAACAAGGAGGCTTGTCCAACAAAGGTTCTAGCAAGGGAAAAGGTCCTCCATGCCATAAGTCAAGAAGTCAGTCGGGTTGAAAACAAAACTGGAAGGTTATGGATGGATGGAGATAGTGAATGATAAAGCCAACACTAGCAAGCCAAAACAATGGTGGGAATGACTACCTCTATTCTCCCTAAGGAGGGTAAAACCAATGAGTATAGATCAGGAACTTCAAAGTCAGAGTAGGGACATCAATACATAAATACAAACACATCCAAGTTCATATAATTATGACCGCTAGATCATGACACCACATGTTAATACATGTCACAAAGATGAATATAAGAGCAATGATAACCATAACACAATATAAAAAGTTGAGTCATAATCATGCATATAATCCATCTGAAACATCATCTGTCCAATGAGAAAGCACTGATATAAAACTAGGCATCAATAACTGCTCTGTAATGACTAAATGGCTACATCAATCCTCAGATCTGAGTGTCCTGATACTCAATCCTGACATGGGAGAGTACAATAGTCCACCAATACAATAATGATCCGTCAAAACTGCTCATCTCAGCATCTCATATGTAAGAGATCTGGCTGAAAAATGTATTGTCTGAAAAATAGAATATGGTAGCCTGGCTACTATATATGTGATAACAATGATCAGGTTCATTTTACCTTTCTAATGCAGTTTTGCTTCACAGGATGATGTGTCTGAGCAGGGAGATGTTTCATTTGGATCTCCTAGAGCGTTGTATGGGCATAGGGGGTGCAGCCACTTGATTTTACCATAGTACCCCTGTTGTCCGCTGATTGCACACCAGCAACAGAAATCTTCCGAAAGCTGCCTCCTCACTTGAGAAAGTGGGAAATGTGTGACCTTGGGGGCAAGCACAGAGCCAGGTACTGTCACCTACTCCTAGCTCCTCCATTTAGGCTAACTCCTAACGAAGCCAAGGGGGGTAGTCCCTAACAAAGAGTTTTTAAAGCTCAAAGTGTTTAAGTTACTTTTGTGAAAGTGGTGCGGATGGGTGTTATTTAGGAGTTTTTCAATGAAAGATGATTACAGATTATAAAAAATTGAACACAAGACAAAGGCAATCCACGTTGCTGCACTAGATTAAGAGATGAACAATATATCAAGAACTTGTAAAATAAAATTGCATTCACAGATAAAGATTTTATAAACCAAGGACAAATGGTCCAGATTAATATCGCATGAAGTGATAGACCAGTGCCTTATGGCGCTGAAGCTTTGCAATGCTTGAAAAATAACAAAGATACAAGTCTTGAAATAAAGCTAATGGGTATATTAAGCGAGTGCTCTTGGTACGTTTTAAATATTTTAATGGTCTTGTTTATTATGGCTTTGAAACAAAAAAGGTATAAGAGACCAACCGGGAAAGTGTTCAAAGTCATTCCGTTCTAGACATGTCAACCCGTCCAGTATCTCGGGCTGGTATCCTGGAGGATTGACCAGCTAGCCATGACTCTAAGACAACAGGGAGTTTCGACTCCCTTACAGAGAATAGACTTGAATGCTTTCTACAACGCCGATGCGTTGGTTGTGGGTTAAAATTTTACTTGTGTTTTTATTTGCGATCTTAGAAAGTCCGTTCACCGTTCTGAGTACGAGCCCAACTATGACAGTCAACAGAGCATACTAGGTGAGGGATATCAACGAAGTAAATTAATTAGAGGGGGAATGTGAGTTGCAAAATCTTATTAAAAGAATTAATTAAAACCCTCCGACAGAGAGCGTTCTTGACTTTGTCTTATGACAAAAGTTCAAGAGTCTTATCTAATCTATATGCCTAAGTGCAAGGATGATGCAAAAATTAATATGCTCTCCGATAGAGAGTGCTCTTGACTTGGATTTCGGCAAGTTCAAGAGACTTAGAATTTAATTCGTTAAAAAGCAAAGTACATGAAAATAAAAGAAAGATTAAACAAAACTCTCCGATAGAGAGCACTATTGATCCACCTTACGATGAGATTCAAGATATTTCGGTTCTTTTTCATTTTTGCAATATTATATCAAATGAAAGTAAACAAAACTTAAACTAAGTAATGAAACATGAAACTTTTATTTTCCAACTTCTATGAAAGCAAACTTCTAAATAATGAAACTACTCTTTCCTATTCTACTCTAGCAAATTATTATGCAAACATGAAAATAAAAGAGACAATACAAGCTTCCCCTAAATGGGGGAAGAGGGGTGTGGGAGCCTTTATCCCACTTGCTTTTTATTAACTATCTTAAAATGCTTTCTTTTATTTCGCTTTTTCCATCTTCCGGAAGAGCAGGGTGAGAAAGGGAAAGAGAGAAGAAGGAAGTATTTTTGTCTTTTTGCTCTTTGCTTGCTTCCTTGCTTGCCTTTAGCCTTTGGGATTTTCTTGATTTTTCCTGAAAGTAAGAGCTTTAAACACTTGAAACGTTATATGTTAATAAAAATAAATAAAAGAAACAAAACTACAAACTAACTCTTAAAAGGGGGGTAAAATTCTACGGTGAAAATGGAGGAAAGAGAGAGGAGAAAAGGCTATGAAAAGGAAGAGAAAAAGGGTAAAAGAGGGCTGTCCAAAAGGGTTGTTATCCAACTTTTTGTACCATAGTTGGGTTACCTGAGGAGCCGCCGGTTGATAGACTTGTTCAAAGTCTGATTCCAGTGTATCAGTTGATTCGTTTGCATGTCTAGCCGATATTGGCTAGTCACTTTTTTATTTGAATAATTTTGACCATGGCCCCGCGAGGTTTGTAATAAAATGTGCTAGTGGTTTGTAATAAAATGTGCTAGTAAGATATTTTTGAGTGGTTCGGTCTCGTAAGACGTAGAATCTCAAATAGGGTATTCCAGGGAGTTTTTTGCTCCTGACAATTATGCTTTGCCTTCAGTCGAGTATAATTGACGAGGTTTTCTCCTGCTTCCTCCAAAGCTAGAATGCCCGGTGTTGAATTCTGGGCCTTGGGGGGTTATTAGAGCCCAATTGAGTGTTATAAGCCTACTAGACATTATTTAGATAGATCATGGTCATGTCCTAAGTCATCTGGACACATAAAAAAATTCGAAAAATCTTTTTCGAACAGTGAAAAATTATTTTTTAATTTCTAATTTTAATTACTTTTCCTAAGTTTTTTTGGTTAATTTTTCCATAAATTAAATGGAAAAAACCCGTTCGTGATCCGGACTCCGAATCCAGTGATTGATGTCTCTAACCTTAAGCAAAAAAACATTCTTGATCAGCCAACCAGTCAGAACCAGCTTTCAGATCAGCAATCGGACACATAATGCTTTTTTACTCAAAAAAGTCAGTTTTGAATAAAAAATGATTTTTATTAAAAAAATGATTATTTTGGAGAAAACTAAAACTCTCCAAATTAATCCAAAATCAGTAAAATAAAAGGCTAAATGACATCTCATGGAACACTTATGATGCTTGGAGTTATCATAACTCAGCTTCAGTCATCATTAAGAGAGCAATTAATTTATTATCAGTTATCAGACATGTCATCTCCAGCTAAAGATGAGATGGAGAGCTCTCATTGGTCCGGTGATTTGATCAAGGTGAAGACTGAAGCTTACACCATCAATGAACTTCCCAAACCTAACAAAGTAGGTTTCCAGACCTAGCAGGCAGCTTTCCCATACAGCAGGGTTGGTTTTTTGGTTTTAGGGTTTTAGCACTCTCTCATTTGTTAAATAGAGGCTCTTTCAGCTCTATTGAAAATGGATTTTTGTGTAGAGAAACTCTGGTGAAACTTTTGTAATTGCTTGTTGCTTCTATGCAACCATTAGAATAAAATTAAGGCTTTGGAGGCTCATGTGGTGTGATTCTTTGGATTATTGCATTTGATGGATGAGGTGATGTTGTTTTAATGCTTTTCTTTCTTATTTATTTGAGATTATGATGTTATGCTTTAGAAGGCTTCTGTAAGCATATAAGAACAGGTATTTGCGGTTTGCAAGTTAGCTGTTTATTAATTTACTTCTAGAATTTAAAAAAGAGCATTGTTTTATTCAGTTGTAGTTCATGTTCTTCTTTATTTCAATTTGTGAACAATACATGATCTAATCTTTGTATGGCAAGTCTATGAGTGTTATTTTGCAGATCCTTCCATCCAACCAAGCAGAAGTTCAAGCTCAGCTGCATCTTCTTTTCTTGGAGTCAAGTACGTTTTTCCGGTAATTGCATGCTTCACGAGATCCAAATGCTTTAAAAAGATCCACAGTTTTGACCATTCTCTTCTTGTTTTTATTCATCATTCAAATTAAAAAAATCTTTATTTTCTTGGGATTAGGGCACGTTTGGGCTAAAGTGAACATTCATTCACTTAGTCTTTGCCTCGATTAGCTACCCTGTGCTTTATTTTTAGCCTTTTAGGCCTTTTATTTGCAGCCTTTCCTTCCCTTAATTTGCTGTCCACTTTTCCCCACTTTTTGCCCTTTTGGACAGCCCTATTTTGCCTCCTTGTTTCCACTTTTTGCAACCCTTTTCCATCATTTTCTTCAACCATCTTTTGGGCTGTACTTTCAGCCTTTTTCACCCTCATTTTGCAGCCCTCTTTCTCTGATTTGCAACCCTCTTTCTCACTTAGTTTCCAGCCTTCTTTTGACTTGCCTTTTGCTCTCTTTCCACCCCTCTTTCACCCCTCTTGACTTGCCTTTTTCTTGCCTCTTTTCTTCCTTCTTCTTGGCGAGTTTGGATAAATGTTTTTAGCTAGTTTATAGATTAAATTTCAAGTTATTTTTGATCAACTAATATCATAACAAGTGTGTCTAGAGCTCTTAGATTGCAGACAGGTGAAGGAGAGCACAAAGGCCACAAACGAACAAGGAGTGCAAAAAAAACAAAAAGACTGCTATCCCTCTTCTTGCATCCCCTTCTTTCCCCATTCTTCCAAGAAGCAAAGAACACATCATCATTGTAAAAGATTAATAAAAAGAGCTGAGTGGGAGGAAGTCTCCTTCTTTTTCTACTTCCCCTATTTTGGGGAAGTGTGTCTTGTGTTCATTTTCATGATTTACTTAGTATAGTTTTCCTTAAACAATTAGTTTAGTTCTTTGATTAGACTTAGTTTCATTCTTACTAATTGCTAGATTCATCATTGCTTGTTGGTATCTTGTTATAAATTGTTAAATCATAAGAAAAACCAAAATCTCTTGAATCTCACCATAAGGTGGATCAAGAGTGCTCTCTATCAGAGAGTTTTAATCAACCACCTTTCAGATTAATTATTGTGTTTGTTTAATTCAAATCATCCATAAGTAAGACTCTTGAACTTGCAGAAACACAAGTCAAGAGCACTCTCTATCGGAGAGCACCTTAGGTTTGCACAACCCCTGCATTAGTATCATCTAGATTAGTTAAGTTTCTTGAACCACTGTCATAAGACGAGGTCAAGAGCGCTCTCTATCAGAGAGTTTTAATTAATTAACTTAATAAAATTCACAACTCACACCCCTTAAATTAATTAACCCCCCTCCCTCCTTGCCGGAGTATGCTCTGACCGATCCTAGATCGGAGTACCCAGAAACAGCACTAGATCTTTAAACCCCACAAGAGTAACCTAATAACACTTAAACACCCCGTAACCAACGCACCGACGTTGTAGGGATTCTTCCAAAGTACTTCTTAGTAGAGGTGTCGAAACCTCCCGCTATCATAGATTCTCAGCTAGCTGATCACTTGACAATATCAGCCTGGGATACTTGGCAGGCCCGACATGTCTTCAACGGAGGCGACTTAGAAGAGTCTCCCGACTTTGATAAACCTTTTTGTTGACACCCTAAAGCAAGACCACAGTTAAAAACTCTTAAAAATTACCAAGAGCACTTGCAAAACCTAACATTCACTGGCATCTTTTGGGATTCACATATTTCTAAACACAAAGCATCTCCGATAATTTTACTCCATAGGCACTGGTTCCATATTTTAGCATTGTTGATAATCTAGGCCATTTGTCCATTGAATGTTTGATTATATGTCATATCTGTGAATGCTTTATTTATTTTCGTGAATTGCTCAAATATTTGTCTATCTTTTAATTCCAGTGATAGCAACGTGGATTGCCTTGTCTTGTGCTCAATTCATCACATTAATCATCTAAAATCACAATAACTCCTAAACAACACCCATCCGCATCTGAAAACATTTAAAATTTAACTTAAACATTGAGCCATAGAAAACTCTTTGTTAGGGATTACCCCCCTTAGCTTCGTTAGGAGTTAGCCTAAACGGAGAAATTAGGAGTAGGTGACAATACCTAGCTCTGTGCTTGCCCCCAAGGTCACACCTCTCCCACTTTCCTAAGTGAGGAGACAGCTTTCGAAAGATTTCTGCTGCTGATGTGCAATCGGCGGACAACAAGGGTAAAAGAGGGTTGCAAACTAACAAAAAGGGGCTGCAAACTAACAAAGAGAGGGCTACAATCTGAGTGAAGAAAGGGAAAAAAAGGGCAGCGAGAAAAAAAAAGGAAAAGCAAGCCAAACAAGGCAAGAGGAGGGAAGCCAAAAGATGGAAAAATGGAGACTAGAGCTTCCTAAAATAACCGGTAACCAAAGAAAAGATTTCTTGTGGATGGAACACAAGAGATAGAGATAGACTCCCGGCTTTCTTTTTGTATTAAAAGAAGACGATCTCTATAGGTCCTGCAATCACAAAGTGTTAAACAAAAATTTGGTTGCTTGAAGCTTGGGATAGAAGCAACTGAGTTCACACCCTTCTTCAACCTGTGAAGCTTGATAACACATCACAACTCAATACAAAAGTGAGATCAAAATAACATGCTAGTAAGCTAAGAAAATTTAATCAAGATCAACATTGCGCATATACTGATTACTCATGTCCATCAAGATATTAATCTACTTCGCATAAACAACAAATTGTTATTCTACCGTGCCAACAATGGCCTTCTTGAGTTAGCAAAACAATTGATCTTATGCAAGTATTAAAGAAATAGGCGTTAGAGACAATATCACCTCAACCATTTAGAAAGCTACCACATGCAAGAGATCATAGACCTCCAAAGTTGAATCTTTATTAACAATTCAAAGCAAATGCTTGATACAATTTTCTCAAAGTAACTCTGGTACAAAATTCCATGTTGTAGAGCTCAAAAGAGCCTCTACTTATACAAAAAGGAAAGAAAAAATGGCTCAAATCCTTAAATCCGGACTAAGAGTAACACCGGAGTAATTGAATGAGCTCGACATGATGATTTGGAGTTGAACTGAGCTGCAACTAAGTCGTAACTGAGTGTTGGAGTAATGAGGGGGGGTGAGGTGGCGTATCCTCCCTCGTAATGATCACCCAACCAATAGATAACCCACACTTCAACTAAAAACGAATTTTACCAAAGAAGACAAATTGATGACCGATAGTTCAACTGCTACACTTCGATACTTGATCTGAAACTGACCGATATTGATTGGAATTAACATAAATGCTCTGTGTCATGTCATTTAGCCTTTTATTTTATTCAATTTGGTTTATTTTGGAGAGTTTTTTATTATCTCCAAAATATTCATTTTTAATATTTTAATTAATAATTTCTCCGTAAATGACTTTTTTGAGAAATTATTAATTATGAGGATGAATGAATATCCGAAACTTAGGTATAGCTAGCCAGTTGATCATGAATGATTTATGGCTTAAGGTTAGAGCCTTCAATCACTGAATTCGAATCCCGGATGACTGACATATTACAAATTGAAATTTTTCCATTTAAACTATGGAAAAATTTAATTAAAAACTTAGGAAAAATTAAAAAAATTAAAAACCCAAAATCCGACACATCTGGTAAAAAAAATTCGGAATTTTTTCTAAGGGTCCTAGTGACTTAGCACATGACCATAGTCTATTCTAATAATGTCTAGTAGGTTTATACATACTCAGTTGGACTCTAATAACCACCCAAAGCCCAGAATTTAAAATCAGGCATTCCAGCTTTGGAGGAAGCGAGAGAAAACCCCGTCGATTATACTCAGTTATAGGCAAAGCATAATTGACAAAGGCAAAAAACTCCCTGAAATACCTTAGTTGAAATTTTATGTCTTAGAAGACCGAACCACTCAAAACACCCTACTAGCACATTTTATTACAAACCCTGCGGGGCCATGGTCATAACTACTAAAAACAAAAACTGACTAGCCAAAACTGGCTAGGCACAAAGGCGGATCATCTGATACACTGGAACACAAACATTTATCGTGTTTGTCAAATGGCGGCTCCTCAGCTAATCCAACTATGGTACAAATAAGTTGGTAACACCTGGCTCCAACTGCGAGACGTGTGCTCTATTGTCTGCCGATTGCACACCAGCAGCAAAAATCTTCCGAAAGTTGTCTCCTCACTTGAAAAAGTGGGAGAGGTGTGACCTTGGGGGCAAGCACAAAGCTAGGTACTGTCACCTACTCCTAGCTCCTCCGTTTAGGCTAACTCCTAACGAAGCCAAGGGAGGTAGTCCCTAAAAATAGTTTTATGAACATGACACGTAAATCAGAGCAATCCACATTGCTAGCAAGAGACTGAAAGATAAGCAAATATTCCAGACTTGTAACTTAAACATTCAGATATAATCAGCAAAAATAGACCATAGATAGTTGATCAAGATAGAAGATTACTCAATTATAACGAAAGACCAGTGTCTTATGGAGTCAAATAGATGTGTGAAATAAAGTCTACGAATTAAGCTAGTGAATATTAGGTTTTGCAAGTGCTCTTGGCAGATTTTAAGAATTTTAAAAAATGCTTTTGATTAGGGTGTCAACGAAGGTTTGTCAAAGCCGGGAGACTCTTCTAAGTTTCCTCCGTTTAAGACATGTCGGGCCCGCCCAGTACCTCAGGCTAATGTTGTCAAGTGACCAGCTAGCCGAAAATCTAAGACAGTGGGAGGTTCCAACGCCTCTAATAGGAAGTACTTTGGAAGGATCCCTACAACGTCGATGCGTTGGTTAAGGGTGTTTAAGGGTTATTAAATTACTCTTGTAGGGTTTAAAGATCCAATGTCGTTTCTGGGTATTTCGATCTAGGATTAGTCAGAGCATACTCCGGCAAGGAGGGAAAGGAGTTAATTAATTAAAGGGGTATGTGTGTTGAAGATTTTATTAGAACAATTAATTAGACTCTCTGACAGAGACACTCTTGACCCCGTCTTATGACAGTGGTTCAAGAGACTTAACTAATCTATATGCAGCTAATGCAGGGATTGTGCAAACCTAGGATGCTCTCCGATAGAAAGTGCTCTTGACTTGTGTTTTTGCAAGTTCAAGAGTCTTAAATAATTAATTGATTAAACAAGCACAACAATTAAGATGAAAGTGGTTAATTGAACTCTCCGACAAAGAGCACTCTTGATCCATCTTACGGTGAGATTCAAGAGATTTTGGTTCTTTTTATGATTTGACAATTATATAACAAGATACCAAAATGCAATAATAAATCTAGCAATTAATGTTTATGCTAAGGAAAAACTAGCAATTAGCAAAAAATGGAAACTAAGAATAAGCAAAGAACTAAACTAATTGCTTAAAGGAAACTACACTAAAAAACCATGAAAAATGACACAACACCCTTCCCCCAAATAGGAGAAGTATAAAAAAAAGGAGACCTGCTCCCAGTAGCCTTTTTTATTAGTTTTTTACAATGATGATGTCTTCTTTGCTTCTTGGAAGAACAGGTAAAGAAGGGGATTGAGAGAAGAGGGAGAGTGTCTTTTTGTTCTTTTGCACTCCTTGCTTGCTTGTGGCCTTTGGGCTCTCCTTCACCTGCCTAAAACTAAGAGCTCTAGACATACAGTTGTTATAGGATTAGTTGATAAAAAATAACTTGAAAATAAATCTACAAACTAGATAAAAACAACTACCCAAACTTACCGAAAAGAAGGGAGACAAGAGGAAAGAGAAAGGCAAGGCAAGAGAGGGGGAAAGGGAGTGAAAAGAGGACAAAAGGCAAGTCAAAAAAGGATGGAAACTAAGGGAGAAAGAGGGCTGCAAATCAGAGAAATAAGGCTGCAAATGAGGGTGAAAAAGGCTGAAAGTACAGCCCAAAAGATGACCCAAAAAGAGGATGGAAATGGGCTGCAAAAAGTGGAAAAAGGAAGCAAAAGAGGGCTGTCCAAAAGGGTAAAAAGAGGGAAAAAGTGGACAGCGAACTAAGGGAAGGAATGGCTGCAAAAAGAATGCCTAAAAGGCTGCAAAAAGTAAACAGGGCAGCCAACCGGGGCAAAGGCTAAGTGAATGAATGTTCACTTTAGCCAAAACGTGCCATAATCCCAAGGAAATAAAGATTTTATAAAAATTTGAGAGATGAATAATATGAAAGAAACACTCAAACCTGTGGTACTTTGATGGCGTTTGGATTCTTTTGGATCTTCAAAATTTGGAAGTTTCCTTGGCTTCAAGAGGAGAGGATGCACCTAAGCTCAAACTCCTACTCGCTTCAATGAGATGACTTGCACAATTTCACCTCAATACTTGCAAACAATGGATTAAATCATGTATGTTTGGTAAATAGAAATATAAAGAGCATGTCATACAACTGAATAATCGATGCTACTTTAATTCATAGAAACAAAACCATAAAAGATCAAATTGTAACATCAAATGATCAATCTTACGTGCTTATAGAAGCCTTCTAAAGCATGAGCTATTATCCAATCCTAAGCAATAAAAGACAAAAATTGAAACATTTCACCTCATTCGCCAATTGTTCATCCACATTCACACACCATGTATGCCTCCAAAGCCTTAAAATTTATTATACGGTTGCAAAAGCAACAAGCATTATAGTAATTCACCAGAGGTTCTTTGCATAAAGATCCATCCGAATAGAGCTAAAGGAGCCTCTATTTGTACAATGAGAGAGTGCTAAAACCCCAAAACCAATCCTCATAACCTAACCAGCCTGGCCACCTAAACAGAAGAGCCAGACCTAAATCGGAGAACTAGGAGTGAGGGGAGGCCTCCACCCAGGCAAGGCGCCCCCACCCCAACCCTGAACCATCAAATCCAGCCACAGATGAAGCCACACGTGTGGGAGGCGCAACCTGGAGAGAGAGGGGCGTGAGCTGTTGAAGGAGCCATCTAAAATGTTGGTAAACCCACCTTTTAGGTCTGGAAGGAGCCTCGCTAGGTTTGGGAAGCCTACGGATGACGTAAGCTTCAGTCTTCACCTCGATCAAATCACCGAACCAATGAGTGCTCTCCATCTCATTCTTTAGCTGGAGATGACATGTCTGCTAACTGATAATAAATTAATTGCTCCCTTAATGATGACTGAAGCTGAGTTATGATAACTCCAATCATCATAAGTGCTCCATGAGATGTCATTTAGCCTTTAAATTTACTGAATTTGGATTAATTTAGAGAGTTTTTATTTTCTCCAAAATAATCATTTTTTAATAAAAATTCT
>LPNX010351439.1:0-159423 GCA_001517045.1 Pseudotsuga menziesii | reverse complement strand
AAATCAAATACTAACCCTCAGGGGCTCCACAAGGGACACCAAGACTTAACTGTTGGCATCAATGACCATACATTGTTGGCATCAATGACAACCTAATCAACAAATTCATTTTTTTATTCAAAACTGACTTTTTTGAGAAAAAATGCATTATGTGTCCGATTGTTGATCTGAAAGTTGGTTCTGACTGGCTGGCTGATCAAGAATGATTTTTGGCTTAAGGTTAGAGCCTTCAATCACTGTATTCGGAGTGCAGATGACCGACTTACCACGAACAGGTTTTTTCTATTTAATTTATGGAAAAATTAACCCAAAAAACTTAGGAAAAGTAATTAAAAATTAAAAAATTAAAAAAATAATTTTTTCCCCATTCGAAAAAGATTTTTTCGAAAAATTTTTATGTGTCCAAATGACTTAAGACATGACCATGATCTACCTAAATAATGTCTAGTAGGTTTATAACACTCAGTTGGGCTCTAATAACCCCCCAAGGCCCAGAATTCAACATCGACCATTCCAGCTTTGGAGGAAGCAAGAGAAAACCTCGTCAATTATACTCGGCTAAAGGCAAAGCATAATTGTCAGGGGCAAAAAACTCTCTAGAATACCTTATTTGAGATTCTACGTCCCAGGAGACCGAACTACTCAAAAGATACCCTACTAGCACATTTAGTACAAACCCCGCGGGGCCATGGTCAAAATTATTAAAATAAAAAAGTGGCTAGCCAATATTGGCGAGACATGCAGACGGATCAATTGATACACTGAAATCAGACTTTGAACAAGTCTATCAACCAGGGGCTCCTCAAGTAACCCAACTATGGTACAAAAAAGTCAGTAACATCTAGCTCCAACTGTGGGATAGGTACTTGCTTGATCTATTGATCAAAAAGAGTGCCTGAGAATCCAGGAATACTTGGTATCTGCATGTAAACTGAAGTGTCTCAGTTCCATGTATACGATAAAAATATGCCATGATGAAATACCCGAAAATATTTTTTGTTTTTTTTGAAATAAAGTACATGGAAATAAACCTTTTCTTTTTCAGCATATATAAATGGAATATAATACAGATGCTAATATACAAAAGGAAAAAGCTTTTATACAACATTCTACAAAGTTATGATATATAACATATGGTACAAAAATAAAGTACATAAAATACAACAAGGATGGGTTTAGAAAAGCCCTGGGATGACCCTTTGGTCATCTTGGAGGTTGTTTCGATAGAAGGGCTTCAAGTGTTGGCCATTCATGGGCAGGTTTAAAATTTCTCCGTCCATAGTGTTAAGGAAAAAACAATTGGTGCCAGCAGTGTTGTGGATGATAAACGGGCCTTTCCAAAGGCTGTCAAATTTTCCATGCTTTCCAGGCTTCTCCCTTCTCTTATCCCACAAGAGAACAGTATCTCCGATTTGGAAAGCTCTCGGCCTGGCTGACTTATCAAAAGTGCCCTTCATACTTTCTTGATGTCTAAGTGACTGATCAAGGGCAGCTCTTCAGGATTCATCCAATTCTATAATTTGATTAATTCTCTGCTCCATTTCTGCATGTTCTGTGCCATACTCACTTAACATACTGAAGATCGAAATCTGCATGTTGACCGAGGGGGTGGCTGTGAGTCCATACACCAGCTCAAAAGGTGACTTACCAGTTGAGTTCTTCTTAGTGATTCTGTCCACCCACACAGCATACTTAATTTTACTATCCAATGATCTCTTATTATCCCCCACAGTCTTCTTGAGGATTGACATTAAATTTTTATTAGTGGATTCAGCAAGTCCATTGCCCTGTGGGTAAGAATCAGATGAGTGGGATAGGATAATGCCATACCTAAAACATAAGCCAATTACTGCTTCTAAACTAAAGGCTTTGGCATTGTCGGTTGTTATCTTAAGGGGAGTTCCGAATCTGGTGATGAAGGCCCCTCTACCTCCCCGACAATGGCGCCAAAATGTTATAACCCGCCTTGTAGTTGCCTGCTTGAGGTGGATCCAAAATGGATGGTAGAAGGGCAAGCAACTAAGGGGTGGAACCATGACTGCCTAGACTCCCAAATTGATGGTTGTCACACCAATCAAGGCAGTCTTCACTTTAGGTTATCCTAGTCCAGGACGATAATGGGGGAGACCCGGATCTGCTCCCGACATGAGAGATCAAACCTAGACACCAGAAGAAGATCAGATGGGGCTTAAGGGTACTTAAGGTGTAAAGTGAATGGGAACCCTAGCTCTAGGGTTTAGGTACTAGCAACTGTCTTGGGACACGTAACTATAACAGGATAAGCACGAACAGAGTTGGGACTATCCAGTACCTGGAAATCAGACTCAGCAAAAGGTGTTTGAGCTATCAGTGAATGTTGGTAGATGGCAAAGGCTAAGAGCCTAAGGGCAGCGCTAGCTTGGAGATCAATGCTTTGTATGCATTGGGCAATGGAGTCAGCAGTAAGACAACGTTTCAGGAAACCCACTTGGGAAACACCTTGATCTACGAAGCCAGAAAGCAATTGGTCCGGAAAATCCAAGGTACAGGAAAACCCACTCAGTAGATGGCTAGCGCTAGGGCCTAGGAAGACAAATCTGAAGTTTTAGGGGGTACCGAAAGGCTGATGGCTCACTGTTGAGGATGAGAAGAGATCAGGGAGACCTGATCTACAAGCCCAAATCAGGAAAACAGCCGAAAAATCAGATCTAGAAAAGTCAAAATCTGATGACGGGCTAGGAGACTAAAAACTGATTTTTTCAGATCTAGGGAAAACTACGAGGAATTAGCTCAGCGTTGAGGATGATTTGGGATGCTTGGGACCCGATCTATTAGCCTATCATGTCATATTTCAAAAAAACCTACTTCCGGAAAAGGCCAATTTTCAATGAGGGTGCTAGGGCAGTTTTAGTCTATTTTTCAGATCCCAGTCAAATTGTTGAGCCTCTTGACAGCGTTGGGGTTGATTTGGACTGCCCAAGACCCGATCTATCCGTCTGTGAAGTCAGAAATCAGAAAAAACTCAAAACCCTAGCAGGACAATTTTTTCAGTGGGGGGTTATGCAATTTTCTGCTGAAAAATCAGATCTAGGTCAATCTATGAGGAATTTGACCAGCGTTCTAGTTGATTTAGTTAGGGGGAGGCCCGATCTATGAAACCCAGAAATGGTTTGGCAAAAGATCGGACGGTTCTCTGATTATTTGATTTTTTAGGTTTTTATGGTTTAGGAGTTTTCAGAAAAATAGTTAAATTTCAGCAAGGTACAATGGAATAAGATCAGAAAAGAAGAACTTACCTGTGGATCCTACCTAGATAAGCTTGTAGAAGTCTGTAACAGTGATGATCCTAGCTATCCCGATCAATCTTGGAAGATCCCCGTGATTTCTATGGCATATGCAAGCTCCAAGCCATCAAAGCACCCCCTACCCTGCATGAGCAAACGTCAACCATATCAGATTTGCACATACAAAATAAAGAAACTGAATGCTACAAGACAGTAAAATGAAGTAATCATAGATCGCAATGAAGCTAATGAAAACCCCCTGATCCAAGACGAAGAGAACCGAGCGAGTTGAGGTCCCCCTACAAAAACGCTCGAGCCAAAACGCCCTCCTGTAGACAAAACAATGATAGCCACGAAAAAAAATAGATCTCACGAGAATTTCCACGATGCTAGTAAGTTGAAGACAATCTAATCACCATTTGAGCACATCAGATGCAACGCAAATCTAGAAAAATTTCCACAGAAAAAGTCTTTCGATTATTCAGATCCAAGAGCCAAAGACCTCCTTACAAATGAGAAGCTCTCTCATTTAAATAGAAATGAGAGAACCTCAATCATAACCAAATCCTAACCACTTTCAAAACGAGTGGCTAAGATTAAAAGTTGAAATGTTCTAATCAATGGTTGAGATGAGCTCAACATACAACACATGGATCAATATAACCATAATTTACCAAAGTGGACTAAACCACCCAAATAAAGGTAACCCACTCAACAAGAAATAAATGAAAGCACATGGTGGGTCCAAGGAGTGTTTGACTAACTCCCTTTGGGTGTCCCCATGGCACAATAAATAATATAACAATTTAATTCTTTGACTTTTGTGCCTCCTTGAGGAAATCGTGAGCCTCTAAAGAGCTCCAGAAAATAATAAAAAATGCCCAAAAAAAAATGGGTGTGGGTCCAATCAAATGCTGAAACTACTGGAGAAGGTGTGGAAGACATCACTCTCATCATTGTGACTCACCCCATGCCATTTCTTAGCCTCAGTAGCCCAAATCGATTTCTTCAATAGCCATTTAATCATTTTTTAATTTGCCTTGGGAAACGTGATCCTGCCAAAACAACCTCCTAGGGTGTCTGCGTTGTCAAACTGAGCCCACCAAGCTTTCTAGGATGGGGGTAAAATGGTACAAACAAGTGGCTGCACCCCCCTATGCCCATACAATTCCCTAGGAGATCCAACTAAAACATCTCCCTGCTCAAACATATCAATCTGTGAAGAAAAACTGCATCAGAAAGGCAGAATAAGCCTAATCACATCTGTAAGTGCCCGGAACTGGAAATAAACTGTCTCATTGGACTCAAAGAGTCCAAATCCATCTAAGATGTATACTCATACCCCTCATAGGTCTCTATCTGATCATCAACCATATCCAATAAACAATATAACCCTCTGTAATTGATCAGACACCAATAATAATTCAGACTATCATCCATCTGCTGCAAGTGTTAAAAGGCTAAGACATGCTCTACAACTCATTCAAGCAACAATCACAACAAGTAGCAATCATTTCAGTGGCGGTACATCATCAAATACATATATAAGGCTTTATTTATTATTACTCAGACTTAGACTTTCAAGACTATACTCACTTCATAGCTGTAGTCATTTTGCTAGTGAAGGGTGAAGGATGAAATTGACAAGGCTAAGGTAAAGGATGACTTCCTACTCAACATCATGACACTTTGGACAAGGAAAGGAAAAACTCACTATAACCAATGTTGGACAAGCAACAACATAAGGAATGGCAGTGCCTCACAGAGGGATGAGTTGTTTAGAGAGTGCTTATTCAACTTAGGCATCATGTCGACATCAATCTTGATCCAAGTTCATTAGGATCACATTTTATTCCATGGCCTTTTTGGCCTATATGACCCCTTTGGGACTTCACCAGTGCTTAAAAGCACAGCTAATCGGAGCTTTCATCCAGGATAGATTTATTTTTAATAAGGTCAGCAATTTTTTGATATAGCATTTTTTACCATTGCTTGTTAGACCTTTTCTTATACTCTTCAAGGAGTATTTTAGCACTTCATTGCTCTTGCCCTTTTTTACATATGTTAAGAAACACAGTTTTACAATTTTCATTTTCCATGGGCGCATATTTAATATTTCAATACAAGTAGTACATGAGCTTTCAATTTTAGCCAACAACATCTCAAGTGACTTGGGGGAGTTCTGCACAGTGCCAAACATCAGTACAACCTACCAGAATGATTTAGGCATACTATCCAACTTACCAAAGGCAAGTTCTGTCACCAACTCAGAGCCAAGACACAATATAAACAGGGAGGCTTGTCCAACAAAGGTTCTAGCGGGGAAAAAGGTCCTCCATGCCATAAGTCAAGAAGCCAGTGGGGTTAAAAATTAAACTAGAAGATAATGGATGGATGAAGACATGAAATGATGGAGCCAACACTAGCAAGCCAAAACAATAGTGGGAATGACTACTCTATTCTCCCTAAGGAGGGTAAAACCAATGAGTATAGATCAAGAACTTCAAGGCCAGAGTAAGGACATCAATACATAGTATAAGATACAACCAAGTCCATATAAATATGACCGCCAGATCATGACACCACAAGTCAATATATGTCACAAGAATCAGTATAAGAGCAATAATAACCATAACACCATATAAAATACTGAGTCATATCCATGCAATATAATCCATCTGAAACACCATCTATCCAATGAGAAAGTACTGATATAACACTGGGCATCCACTACTGCTCTGAAATAACATAAATGACTATATAGGTCCTCAAATCTAAGTGTCCTGAGATTCAGTCTTGACATGGGAGAGTACAATAGTCCACTAATACAAAAATGATCCATCAGAAATGCTCATCTCAGCATCTCATATGTAAGAGATCTGGCTGAAAATGTACTGTCTGAAAAATAGAATACAGTAGCCTGGCTACTATATATGTGATAAACAGTGGGGTTTTAGAAATAAACTAGATGAGGATGTAAAAGTGACCAGGAATAAAGCAAAACTTGTCTGCAAAGGGTACGTCCAGGTGGAGGGCATTGACTTTGATGAAACATTTGCACCTGTTGCTAGAACGGAGCTTATTAGAATATTTTTGGCATTTGCATGCTACAAAAGGTTTAAAGTCTACCAAATGGATGTCAAATCAGCATTTCTTCATGCAACTCTGAAAGAAGAAGTTTATACAGAACAAACTGAAGGATTTGAAGTTCAAGGAAAAGAAGATTATGTTTGGAGATTAAGAAGAGCTCTTTATGGGCTCAAACAAGCACCCAGAGCTTGGTATGACAGATTGGACAAGTACTTAATTCAACAAGGATTTCAGAGAGGAAGCACAAATAGCAATATGTACTTCAAAGTCAAAGATAATGGGCTGCTGATTACTGTAGTATATGTTGATGATATAATCTTTGGAAGTAATAAAGAAAGCCTTAGTCAAGCCTTTGCCAAAGCCATGGCAAAAGAATTCGAAATGTCAATGATAGGAGAATTGACATTCTTTCATGGACTCCAAATTTCTCAGAAGGGAGAAGGTATTTTTATTTCTCAAACAAAATATTTAAAAGAAATGCTTCAAAAGTTTGGAATGATGGAATGTGCCCCTGTAAGTACACCCATGGTAACAAGGTGTAAATTAAGTAAAGAAGATGAGTCACCTACTACTGATCAAACCTTGTACAGATCCATGATTGGAAGTCTGTTATATCTTACTGCATCTCATCCAGATATTATGCAGGTTGTTGGTTTGGTGGCAAGATTCCAAGCAAATCCAAAAGAATAACATGTAACAGCAGTTAAGAGAATTTTTAGATATCTCAAAGGAACTGTTAACTACAGTCTATGGTATCCTAAGGATCAAAACTTTCTTCTGACAGCTTTCTTTGATGCTGATTGGGCAAGAAACCTTGATGACAGGAAAAGTACAAGTGGCAATGCATTCTCTTTGGGCAACTGTTTGGTAGCATGGTCAAGCAAAAAACAGTCATCCATCTCTCTCTCTAGCACTGAAGCAGAATATATATATCAGCTGCAAAATGTTGTACTCAACTCTTATGGATGAAACAAACATTAGAAGATATCAAGGTAAAATATGACCAGCCCTTGATAATTTACTGTGATAATACAAGTGCTATTAGTATATCAAAGAAACCCGGTTATGCACTCTAAAACTAAGCATATCCCCATCAAGTATCATTTCTTGAGAGAATAAGCACATGACCAAACGATAAAATTGGAATATGCGAATTCTAAAGATCAAATAGCTGATATCTTTACCAAGCCATTACCAAGAAAAGCTTTTGAGCCTCTTAGAGATAAACTGGGAGTAATTTCTTCTCCTCAACAAAAAAAACATTAAAAATATAAGAACAACAAAGGAAGTGCAGGACAGCTGAGGTAGGGGGAGCAAGACCGGAAGATTATTGACAGGGAGAGCATAAGCATACATGTCAAGGGGAGTAGCCAAGAGATTATTCAACAATTATGAAGGAAAGTGGCAAGAACATGACATGAGAAGAGTGCAGTCCAACTATAGCCTCAAGGTGAGTGGCAAAATTTCCAATATCAGTTCAGTGACTCTTTGTCATTAATGTCAAAGGGGGAGACTAGTTGAAGAGTGTTGCCATCAATGACGTTGAAGAGGGTTGCCATCAATGACAAAGGGGGAGATCGATGAATATGATTGTCATTGATGACAACATTAATGACAAAGATTAAGAATGATGACATGGAGACCACATGGCATGGTTGGAGGACTTGGCAAGCTTGATGACATAGACAAAGTTGGACAAGCAAGCAATGATTGATGACAAGAGATGACAAAGCACAAGGACTTTGGATGTAGGCATTAGGACACCTAATGAGTCAAATGACCCATAGTGTGGTCATTTGCTGAAGATGACATAGACGATATTGTGTTGGAAAATTAATAGCTTGAAGGACAAGGACATGAACAAAGGACAATGAAGATCAAGCAAAACAAAGGAGAATGATGACTTGGACAAAACAAGGGCGAATGGCAAGCATGGACAAAAGGCATCTCCTACACCCTAGCTGCGAGCATTCTCATGTGCTAATGCATGAAGACAGAGGCGGGCATCACTAAATGACTGAGCGGGCACATTTGATGAAGTCCTGGAGTCATGGCAAAGACCCTTGCGGGCATAGGTTATTGATCCATTATGGGCATGCTAGAAACAAAAAAAAGGGGGATGATAACGTGAAAGCAAAATAAAAAATATCTTTTAAATTTATTAAATGATAAAATAGAAATAAATGAAACAAGTCGACCCCCCAAAAACATGGATAAATGCAGTATAAATACAAGAGAAAATCGTTGATTTGAAAGTGTGGAAAAATCGATGGGAAAAAGAGATCGTGGGCGTCTTGGAAGCAGAGACGATGGGCATCTTGGAGCAGAGACAATGGGCGTCTTGGAGCAGAGATGGTGGGCGTGTTGGAGTAGAGACGATGAGAGTTCTGAAGAAGAGATCGTGGGCGTGATGCAGTAGAGACGTCGGGCGTTCTGAAGCAAAGATCGCAGGCATGTTGGAGCAAAGACGTCGGGTTTTATGAAGAAGAGATCGCGCAGGTGTCTTGGAGGAGAAATCGCGGGTCTAAAGTGTCTTAGAGCAAAGACCTCAGGTGTCTTGAAGCTGAGGATCGCGGGTGTGGGTGTTAAAGCAGAGATATTCGCAGGCATAGTAAGTGATAGAAGAAGTACATGAAGAAAACACGGAGGACATGAATCGAGGAGCAGTTTGAGACCTTCCTGAAGAAAACTCGGTGATCAAAAAAAAGCAGAGATATGTTCGAAGTTTGAACACAGAACAAAAGTCTGATTAACATAAGTTGTTTCCTCATTGACTGGGTGGTAGAGTGGCGCTGGGGAGAACCCTCTTCTAGTTGAAGCATGTACATTGTTTTAATATCTTTCTTATCAGTTAACGAACAACTTTGCAATTGCAGAATCTTTTCAGTTGTAGCTGAAAGATCCAGATGTTGAAGCATCTTTTGAGTTGAAGCTCATCATTGCAAATTTGTTTCCATACAAGTTATATATAGATTTTATTTGTGTCGCTGCTTTTTTGTTCAGAATTCTAATTTGATCAAGTTCACAGTGAAGAACTGGTTGTTGCTCTAATAATTTGTTAGAAAACTCTTTGTCAAAACAAAAGGAGCTTTAGAAGAATCTATCTAAACCTGTTCACTGATTCACCCTTCCCCCCCCTCTTAGTGAGGCTAAGCCTTTTTCAAAGTCTTTAGTATTCCAAAAAGAATTACAAAGTACAATAGCAGAGCTACAACAACCTTTCGGTCTTCTGACCATCATGGGAAAATGAGAGACCAAGCCTTGCTTATATAAAAAAGAGCAAGCTCAAGGGAGGGCACACTTGCTAAAGAAAGAGTCTAGCTCGAATGGAAAGAGCTAGGAAGTAGTGCTTTGTAGGTTTGGTAATGGTAAGATCAAAAAATTGGAAATCCAACACGCAAAACTCAACACAATTCCCAAAAAATGTAAGCTTCCCTTGGAAAATGCGCCCCCACTTGGAGGAAATTGCTATTGCTTTGATTTACTCGAAATAGCATGATTTGACCTTCCAAAATCCTTAGGATACTTGCCGCTTTACTTTTCCAACTCACGAAACTCCTTTTCGGCTAGTTTCCATGTTTTTATGAGTTGCCGAATTTTTCACTTTATCCAATATTTTACTCTTTTTGGGGTTTTTCAAGTAATAATTAATTTTTGAGATAACTAATTACTTGAAAACTTAGGAAAGTGGGTTTAGGGGTTAAGTGGGTGCTCTAAGTTAGAAAATAAGCACCCCTATGGAAAAAAAACCTCCTAGTCCCGCTTTTATGACTTAGATAAATTTTACAATTAACTTATTAAAAACAAGTGTGAGAAAACAAAAAAAAATATTTTTTCCAGAAATTAAAAAATACCCATGGGGGACTTGGTACATGTTCATACGACTCAAGAACAATACTTGAAAACTTAGGAAAGTGGGTTTAAGGGTTAAGTGGGTGCTCTGAGTTAGAAAACAAGCACCCCCATGGCAAAAACAACCTCCTAATCCCGCTTTTTTGACTTAGATCAATTTTACAATTAACTTGTTAAAAATAAGTCTGGGAAAACAGAAAAAAAAATATGTGGGGTACTTAGTACATGTTCATACGACTCAAAAACAATGACTAGCATGGTAATATACATTGACACTTAGGTTTTGATAAACTCCCAAGGCCTAACCACCAAGACAATTATTCCATCTTTGGAGGCTTGAGTGAAAACCTCGAAAATTATAAATCGTTAAAAAACGATATATAATGAAACAAGGAAAAAACACCCCGAAATAATGTATTAATGACTAAGACCTAGGAAGCAAAACCTTTTACATAAATTCATCATGCTAAGTCATTTTATTACAATTCCTCGTAGGGGTATGAACATGTTAAAAATAAAAAGGGCCTAGGACGGCCTGAATGGACTTTTGAACTCAGAATTTGAACAAGTAATTGTTCATCCTTGGCAGCTCACTTGAAAGTCCAACTGAGTGCATCTTGATACAGGAAGTTGTGTTGACTCAATCACTCTAACTTTGATCACTCAAATAAAGAAATAACAGTTTTGGCAAAGCATCTCAACATTTCCAAATATTTATCATGGGCTCATTCATTAAAAAAGGAGGAATTTAGTAACAAAAAACTTTCTTGGATAGTTCACAATTGTAAACAAAATTCTTTATGTCAAAGTCAAAGGACTATAACATATGCACCCTTTACAGAATGTTGACTGAAATGATATGGCAAGTGAGTGCATTAATTACCAAATCACCGCGAGTTAAAAAGCATGCAACTGCATGACGAGCAAGATGATGCATCCATCCTCATTTGCGGAGCTGGAAAACACAAAAAAATTACATCCATTTATTTAAGACAAAAAATAGATAATATCAATAATTGAGAAGCACGATAGGAAATTCCTGCAGGGACTTTCAATGAGAAAGACATACCAAGCAAGTATGTTGAGCTTAAATCAAAGCACAAAGCTATTGTGCGGCATGCCCCATCTTGACATACCTGGACCATGACTGCATCAATCCAGGGGTATCCCGTCTGACCATCTCTCCATGCAGAAAGTAGGCTGTCATCATCATTCCAGGGAATCTAACCATTTAAGAAAGACTATCAACAATCAGTTCATGTGGTGAGACAAAAATGAGACAACAAAATCCTGCATAATAGAACTCGCATTTCGAATGTCTGAGTAAAAGGGCAATTATCATCATATTCAAAACAAACTTAAACCACCCAATTTCTTGGTTTCCTTGTAGCTATCATCATAAATATAATAAAGATAGAAAAAAGAAAATTGCCTGTTTGCAAATCGGATTCCCCTCCATTTGATCGAACTTGGGTGTACCATATGCCACTGTGTAGAAAAACTCTCTCCATAACAACTACATGGCACATACTGTGTCATGTAAATATACAGATCTACCGACAATCATGGTTGTCAGATTACTAAAATGACAAACAGACTGACCTGTCCTTTCAGTGAAACTGGAGGCTCTGTATGTTTTTTCACTTTTGTATACACTGCTTGCAGGCGCTGATAAAATAATCTTGACGACAGACAACCAAACTGCAAGAGATTCAAATTTTATAGTAATTAACAATCATCCATAATATATGGATACACTGCTCCATTTCTAGACCCTAAACAATTCTTATGGAGAGGCACAAGCCATATACATGCCAACCAAGTTAGTATTATAAAGATCCTTAAATGCAAGCATATACCAAACTATGAATTGATTCACAAGTACAAGGCTATGAGAATATATGTCATCATCTTTATTTCCAATAATTACAAGGAAAATCTTATAACCAGAACTTACTTTCAAGTACGGCGACAAAACAGTTGTGGCAGGTTTCAAGAATGCAGTTGGGTTCCCTTTAGGCTTTTCAAATTCTGCTACCCATTTCTTAACAACGATGCAAACAAAGAGCAGATGAGATATAATTTCACTTGGAATAAAATTAATGGCTTGTGAATTGTTGTAAAGATCCATTGCAAGTAAAAACCTCTTTTTATCAAACAAATGCATGTTCTAGACACTTCCACAGTTTAGTGGACACTGATTGTACTCTCCAGTCCCATTGACTATTTCTTGATCATTTGGGGACACTAATAAAATCATCTTATCATCTTCTCTTATTACTTGCTTTCAAAGTTCTGTTAATGTATGATTTTGAATGTCACAATACTCGAACATAGGCACCAAAATGATCAGTGGAACAAAAATTGAGTGTGCCTTACCAGCGGAAGGAGCTGTATACCTGATCTTGGAGAGATTCATCCATTCTCTTCAGCGCTTCTCTTTCACCACCAATGAAAGGAGTGCATTCTTCCTGTGACCCATGTAACATAAGCAATAAACCAACAAAATTAACTCTGTATTTCCTATTCCCAAAATTCACCATTCAAATGTCATCAAACTTTGGAGAACAAACAGAAAAGATTCTTAAACTGAAGCAAACTCTTGTTCTTCACAATTAGAAATAAGAAATAGAGATCAAAACCTGAGACACATCTCCAAAACCAAGGTCTGTAAGTGTTGGTATAGGCAAATCCTTTGAATCGTCAATACCAACTGGAGGAATTGAAGGTGGCCCATTGCCCAGTGGAAGCGGTGGTATACCAATCAGCTTAATAAAAGACTGGTAAGTCAATGGTGGTTTTCCACCATTCTTGATGAAAAATATGCGTCACAAAGCAAAGAAAGTTATTAAATGTTCAATATAAAAACACTACAAGTCATGTATATTGTATAATGATGCATTTTTCTCAAGATATTTTCTAAGTCTAAATTAAGGACAGTGACAATCATCTAATTAGAAACATACACAACCACTACTGACTCTGTCCTGTTACAGAAACTTTGAAGCCTTCTTCAAATAACATACTAAAGATGACATCTATTACTGCTTTTCTAATCATGTCCCCTGTATGCTCCCTGAAAGAAATATAAATATTTAAAAATAAAAAATAATGCAGAATAATTCCTGTGCAAGATAGGAATCAGGGGTTTATGCGATTCTGCAAGTTGTTTTTTCTGAAAAGACATGGAATCATTCTTGTAGATTTTTCACTAGTTTTCAGCCACCGGTTTATAAGTAAAAATTGTCACTGTTTATTTCATTCTCAGAAAATAAAATGCTAGAAATAAACATTAATTTTTCAGACTTAAAACACTGCTGTGATTACTCTTTTTCACTGACAAAAAATAAATATCAGTACGCCATTCAACATACAGAACACAGTAATTTTCGGCCAATGGCTCTCGAAAAACCCACAAGGGGAAAACCAGTCACAGAGAGAGAGAGTATTATTTCTTCAGGATAAAAATCAGACATTAATTTACAGTCAAAAATCCAACTTATCTCAACCCAGAAATTTGACCAGCAAGCTGTCTCGATTTCTGTGCAAGAGCTGTCTCGATTTCCATGCAATTTCAGTCTAGAAAAACATGCATGGAAATCATTGCTCTTCCTTCCTCGATTTCTGTGCATGAACAGCAAACTGCTGTTCTCGATTTTTGTGCCAAACTGACCCAAAAATCCGTACTGTACGGTCTTTTATAAGTGCAGCTGTACACCTCGAAATCCATGCCAGAAATGTACTGCTTCTGCCTCAGGAAACGTGCTGTACCTTCCCTCGAAATCTGTGCCTTAAAATAACCTTGAAAGCAGTGCCAAATCTGTACTGTACAGAATTGTACCTTGCTCCTCAATTGTTGTGCCAGCATTAAATGCAGGCCATACTTTCTCCTCAGTTCCTGTGCCAACAATAAATGCAGGGTCATACTTCCTTCTCAAGATCTGTGCCAATAAATGAGGGCTGCCTCGAAAATTGTGCCAACCAAAAACCCTTCAGCAGGCTGTCTCGATATTTGCAATGTTACAAATATCGTGTCGGCGAATATATCACTGAGGGTCCAAAAAGAAATTATCGGATTTATCGGCGAAAATGTCGGCAAACATCGGCAATATATCGGCAATGTAAAAAAATACAAAAATATTAAAAAATACAAAAAAGAAAAAAATCACAATATATTTGAAAAAATCGGCAAATATCGCCAAAAATCGGCAAATATCGTGATAAAATCGGGAAAAAATCGCCAAAAAAATCAGGAAAATATCGGGGCGATATTTGACGATAATATCGACAGCGCAATGTTGCCGATATATCGGCGATATTTGTAACACTGGATATTTGTGCCCAGTCTCTCCTTCAGCGCTCTTTCTTTCTTCTCACAAGAAATGAATGCATTTTCTTTTTCCTTGCTTTTTGTCCATAACCCTAGGTAGGTGAAGAGGCATCTAATCCAAACGCTGAGAATGGATTAGATCAACGGTTGAAATTAATTGCTCATTTTATTTCTAAAATATTAATTTCACTCACCCACTTAAATTTATCAAAAACTGACTTTAATACCTAAAGTCAAATTAAATGTCACTTAAGTCATTTAATGCAAGGTTCACTTTCTTTCTCTTCACTAAGTGACTAAGGCTAAAGTCACTTAAGGGAACACTTCCCTAGATACAAAATTAACACTCCCTCTTACCGAGAAAGGTGTTCTGCACCACTCCCAACTTGTCCCTGAAGAAGACAAACTTGCCCCTCCCCCCAAGACTTTGTATGTATGTCTACTACCTACTCATTAGTGGAAATGTACTGAAGCATAACTACCCCTCTCTGAACATAGTCTCAAATCAAATGATATTTGATCTCAATGTGCTTTGACCTGTCATGGAAAACTGAATTCTCGAAGAGCTAGACGCAACTCTGATTGTCACAGTAAATCACCATAGCCCTAAGCTCTTGACCAAATAGATTCACCAGCAATTTGCGAAGCCATAAGGCCTCGCAGCTGGCCAAACTGGCTGCCATATACTCAGCCTCAGCAGAACTCAATGCAATGGATTTCTACTTCTGACTGAACCATGAAACGGTTGCCGAGCCCAAACTAAAACAACATCCAAAAGTGCTCTTCCGGTCTGCCACACTTCCTGCCCAATCTGATCCCCTCTGACTTCCTGTAGTCGAAACCAAAATCCACTGTCCCTGATAGATAGCGCAACACATGTTTTACAGCGACCCAATGCACACTCCTAGGCTCAACCATGAACTAGCTAAGAGTGTTCACTGCAAAACACAAATCTAGTCGAGTGTTGACCAGATACATCAATGACCCAACAAGCTAACGATATAAAGTAGGATCCACCAACTCTCCCTCAAAAGCATGAAGCTTCTTCCAGTTGGTGATCATAGGTGTCGAAATAGTCTTGCAATCCTCCATCCTGAATCTCTTCAAAATATCAACCGCATACTTTCCCTACCCCAGGAAAATATGTCCATGCTCCTGCCAAGCATCCAATCCTAGAAAATAATGCATCAGTCCAATATCAATCATCCCGTACTTTGTCGCAAGATCCTTCTTGCAAGCTGCAATGGGTCTCCCTCTCCCTATGATAAACAAGTCATCAACATATAGCAGAAGAACAAGCAGATCATCTCCAACCATGATGAAGTAGAGATTCGGATCTGCTTCACTCTTCTGAAACCCCATGCTCAGCAAGTAAGAATCGATCCTGGAGTACCAAGCTCTTGGGGCTTGCTTCAGCCCATAAAGGACCTTCTTCAACCTGCAAACATGAGACTCTCTCTCATGTATCTCAAAGCCCTGAGGCTACTCAATGTAAATATCCTCTTGTATGATCCCATTGAAAAATGCGGTCTTCACATCCATCAGATGGATCTTCCAACCCATTTCCACTGCAATGGAGATCAAGCCCCTGATAGAAGTATATCAAGCAACCGGCGCAAAAGTCTCATCATAATCAATACCCTTAACCTGTGAAAACCCCACGCTACAAACCTGGCTTTGTACTTCTCCACACTCCCATCCGCTGCATGCTTTAGCTTGTAAAGCCACCGAGAAGTCACCACTAACTTCCCCTCAAGCCTCGAAACTATCTCCCATACATCATTCTTCATGATGGAATGGTACTCATCCATCATGGCATCTCTCCAAAGCGAATGTTGGGAGGCCTCCTCAAAAGTGTAAGGCTCAAAATCTTGTGTACTAGCCACCAACAACATGCCCAATCTGTCAGGCATCTTGATGGCCCTCACGTCCTCCCTAGGTGCCCCAAACTCTTGAGCTTCCTTCAAGGTATTTCGAAGCCACTTAGGTGCCTTCGTCCTTGGAGGTTGCTCCCACACTGGTCAGTCATCATCTGAAGATCTACCAGAGGTGGAAACCGCAGTATCTCGTGAACCTGAAGCTTGTGTACCAACACCAGGTGTACGTTGTAATCCTGATCCCGATCCCCTGTAAGGTGTACCTGTAATAGTAGACCCATTACCTGTCCCCAAAGACCCTGCTAGCATAACCACTAGACCTGGTAAACCTATGCCAACACTCTGTGGTCCTGTAACCCCGGAAACATGTGATCCTGACTGCTGCATAGATTGTACCTGTGAAACAACCTAAGGTGTAGGGACCTGCTACTCTGACTCTCTCGACTTCCTGAAGGCCTGCTCCTCCTCAAACTTCACATCCCTTCTCACCACCACTTTCCTTTGAGAGAGAAGGTAAATACAGAAGGCCTTCGCAGTCTCATCATAACCCACGAAGATGCCCTTCTCTACAGTGAGCTCCAACTTTGTCCTCTTCTCTGAAGGGACATGAGAGTAAGTCAAACTACCAAATATCCGAAAATGGCTAACTTCAGGCTTCTTGCTACTTAGATGCATAGAGGGTGTTGTGGACCAGAGATGCTGAGGTTCTCAAGCGCTCTCTCCCTTACAGCACTTGTCCGAATTGGAGATAAATGTTATCACATACTTTGTAGTTGGGGGGAAGCCTATCATTTTTCAAAAGCAGATCACAGTCAAGAGGAGGCAGTGTATTATCAGAGAATATCATTGGTTGGATGATTTAAATCATTATTTAGCAATTGAATCATTCAAGGGCATGGTAACAGAGGGCACACCCAAGTCATTATTGAGCCCTCTTCACGATCTCCCTTGTCATACATTTCAAACCTTGGTTCAGTGGGCATTCAGGAGTAGTTATATATACAGCTGGATCTTTTCTTTCCTTTCCATCCATAGTCTAGACTCTGTACAAATGGATTACATTTTGCAACTACATCTCAGAGCAGGTATATGGCAGAGGCATACTATGGGTTTCATGCTTTTTATCGGTAAGCTTACTATGTTAAGACCTTGTTATGCATTGGTGATCATGGATATTTATTGGTTGTTATTAGTAGGACATGAGCTTGACGTAGTATAGGTGCATCAGTAGTAGTTTCATATACATGCTTTTGTTTGGGTTAGTTTCCTATGTAACATATAGATCAATTCCCTCTCTCTTGGTTCCATGCTTAAACCTTGCCATCATCCAACTCATCCACCAGGTTCTTCAAAATCCTTTGACTTGGTATCGAGTGATCAACCAGAGGACCTCCCCCTCTGTGACCTTTTTCATTGGATGGCCTCCATGTTTTCCCTCAATGTCTTGGCTCTGAAGTGTGTGGAAAATACTATAGACCCGTTGCACTTTTTCTACTTGTAGCTCAGGTGGATTGAGTGCGATAAGGTAGGCCAAGTCATCGGAAGTGAATCCCTTAGACTCAAAACAAGTGCTCCCATCCTTGACATTAGTTGATGATTGGAATGGTAGGTACTCCTCCTTTCTATGAGGTTAAGCCTATTTGCCCCTAAAAAAGGCATTACTATGGCAACTCCATCGAGACTATGGACACTCGCTAGAAACAAAGCTAAGGTCGTGGCATAACTGGGGCCTAGAAGGCTATCCAAGTCCGGTACCTTTTGGCCATTAGCTATTTAAAGGAAATGCAAAAAAGAAATGTGCTTCAATGAAATATCCAAAGAAAGAAAGTGAAAATGAAAAATGAAAAGTCAATTGTGAAATGAAATGTGAAGTTACAAAGTGGTTAAATAACAAGGGGCTTGCTAGACTTGAAAGGATGCTTTCTAAACACTTCATCCATTTGTGAGACACCATGCCTCCCTAGTGTTTGGCACTCCAACAAATGTCACAGAGATCCCTATTATTCCCATCTCTCCAACGGTAAATTGAGTCTATCCTAAAGTCAAACCTCTCTTTGACCAAGCCTATGATTGTCACTTACTCCATTTCCCCCAAAAGAGGGAGGATTGATCTATGCATTACATTGTGTAATTAATTTGAATAGGATCTTGTATGTAGAACTATTTCTATTGTCTTATTTTGCACTTAGTTATTGTCTTGCTCCTGTTGTTGTTTTGAGTTGATCACCATTGCCTTAGCATAACCTAGCATTTAGTCGTTTATCAATATTGGTCATGATAAGTGTACTAACACCTCTTGCAAGCATCAAACATAAATATTTTATTATCTTGAGCTATGGTCAAGTTTGACTTTTTTATTTGGTCAAGCCTCGGTTTTACTTGGTCAACCGATCAAGTCAGCAAGGGGATCCCACTATGATGCATTAGTGATCATATCTTTTACATTGGAGGCCTTTTAAATGCCTTCAAGTATCAATTATGGATTAATAGGTTTAATTAATTATTTTTTATAAGGTTTGTGAAAAATAATTAAGCCTGTTTTATAAAATTATTAGAGATTCCTTCACAGAAAGCACATAAGATTGGTTGCGGGCATATGAGTAGTGGATCTTGTAGTTTTTGAGGTCTACGAATCCATCTGTGCATTCAAATTGTCATTCCGGGCAAGGCTACATCCAGATTTGAGCAGTTTCATGAATTATTATAATTTTTCGGCTAAAAATTAAAAATCAAAAGATGACCAAGGTTTGTGATATATGATTTGGGATATGTGAATGGTGAAATATGACTTGGGTTATGATATGGTGTCCCCCTAGACACTTTCGGCCACTTTTCCTAGCCTCTCATCATGTTATTACTTGGAATATGTATTTTTCTCCATGGTGGGGCATCCTCTCCTTAGGGTGGCAATTTTCTCATGTTGTGACTTTTCTCTTGAGCTAAGATGTGATGTAAAAGTGGATTATAATCACCTACGAGTGAATTGAGCCCCCTAGGATAACATTTGATGTATCTCTCATGTATTTTGTGCATTGTATCTTGGGCCTTGAAGGTAATTCACCCCTTCTCCATTAGATAGACATTTCCAACCATATTAAAAAGATAAAGTGAGATTTAATCTCCACCATTGATAATATTATTGTATCTTTTAATCTCAGTCGTCCACATAAGAATCGGTTAAAGGTTTGCTCCTCTCTTAGCTATAAAAGAGAGAGAGCTCCTCAATAGTAAGGAACTTTTGGCACATTCCAACAGTAATAAATAAAAAAATTATCTTGTGCAAATCTTTGTCTCTTGATGGATATGATCATTTCTCTTTCTTTTTGAGCTTCTTCTGCTGCTAGATCCCAAAATACTTCATTGCCAAGAAATATTTTTCAATTTTTTGTCCTTACAAGAGGAAGGTTTATTTCACCTAGGGTGGCTCGAGCGACTTGTACGTTTTGGGTGACTTGCTCTTGTAACAGGGAGTCTATTTGTGAATGAAAATAAATTTTGCTTATGCCATTTATTTTCTAGTATCTCTTCTTATTACTCTTGCTAGCTCAAATTTGATTTGTAAATTCCAAGTGGTTTCTAGTTATTACATTTTGTCTTGCTAATTATTTCTTGGGGTTTTGCAGATTAACTTCACTGGGAATTCTAGGGAGATTTGGTGTCAAGTAAGTTTGTGATCTAATCGGTGACGTTAAGCAAAGAAAAAGGACCCAATCAACCATCCGGAGTGTTGATGCCTAATACACACTTTAGAACACAAAGAAGTCAATAACCTGTTATGTGTGTCCTTGGGAGCAAGTGAGAGCTGGAAACCACTGTCACCACAGTCCACAACTCCTCTGTTTAGGCAAGATCCTAATAGAGCCAAGGGGGGTAGTCCCTACGGAATACTAAGTTCCTAAGTTTATTAACAATTTGGATAATGGGATCTTTATTAAGGTGTGTAGGCTAAGGTCTTGCACTATCTAAAGGATGACAAGCAGCCAATGCAATGCAAATTTTCACTTTCAATGACAGTCAAACCTTTTAGATTAACAAAACCAGTGCCTATAAATGAAATGGAGTCAAGACAAATGCAACTTTTAGATAAATTGCAAATCTACGTTAATTAATCCACAGTTTAAGTGTTTTCTATCTGAATGAGACTACAAATGAAATAAGTTGAATACTATGGACAATATGGACAAAAATGAATGATTAGCTAAACAGTTAAAGCAATGATAGTCAGTTCAGTAATATAAATAAATGAACATATGAATAGTATCAATCAATTGTACAGCATAAACAATATCCGCAAATTATGAACAGGTTATCAATGAGATAAACAAATGCTGTGAAATAATTACAGTTGTTAAACCATTCAACACATGAGATTGCAAAAGCTGAAACAATTACTTGAAATGTAAAATGAAATCCCTGCTGTGAAATGGAGTGAAATGCTTTCTAGTAACCTGTTTATAGGACATCCGCGAGATGTAGAACAGTTGGTGGCGGGGTATGGTTAAGACGCCCCCCTAAGCTGAAAGGTCGTCGGTTCTAATCTCGTCGGATACAAAAAATCCAACCATGTTAAGGGTTGGTGCGGTCAAGGTCGGGTGCGATCCCCGAGTGATTTCGACGGCTTAGATGCCCCTGGTTCGTGGTTACTTAGCCAATGGCAACCCTGCTAGCCAGGGGGGTTCCACCGCTTTGCCAACAAACAAACAAAAAAACCTGTTTATAGGACGTTTTGCAGTGTCTCTTGGTTTATTTTAATAAATTTTGAAGCTGTCTTAATCTTGATTTAAGTCTTAGAACCAGGGATGTGACTACCCCTACCACATATCCTCCAAATCCAAAGAGGGGATGTCGCTGTGCTCAAAACAGTGGAAACTAGTCCACCTGTAGCTCGCAGATCAAACCCCGATGCCCCGACGCTCAATAAGAGGGACGTAAAACGCGTAGAGACCCCCCACGTTCTTCTACCCCTTCTAGCCTACGAGGTCACCGTTTTTAGTCAGCATTAGGCAATATATGGTGGATGCCTATTACTAAGAGCTTATCCAACCCCCCGTCGTTTCTTGGAATACTACGAAGAGTGATGACCAAGTAGAGGAGGGGCTAAACAGTTGTTGGTTAATTTTAGGGGTTTTTTTTAAATCTTGTTAATGTTGATGATGTGCAAAGTTTATTTTAAAACAATCAACAGAGTCAACCAAGCGGTATCCCTTATGGGAGGTGCTGATACTTGAACCCTGGACCTTGAAAGTAAATGTGTGTAGATTGTAAAGCAAAAGATTGTAGCAAAAATAGAAGTTATCTAATTAAGTCCTAAACCCCCTAACCCTTCTGTTGTCCGCTGATTGCACACCAGCAGCAGAAATCTTCCGAAAGCTGTCTCCTCACTTAGGAAAGCAGGAGAGGTGTGACCTTGGGGGCAAGCACAGAGCTAGGTACTGTCACCTACTCCTAGCTCCTCCGTTTAGGCTAACTCCTAACGAAGCCAAGGGGGGTAGTCCCTAACAAAGAGTTTTCTATGGTTCAATGTTTAAATTAAGTTTTAGATGTTTTGGATGTGGATGGGTGTTGTTTTAGGAGTTATTGTGATTTAAAATGATTAATATTAAAGGGATGATGTTTAATCAAAGCAATCCACGTTGCTAACAAGAGATCACACAGATAAGCAAAGATTCCAGACTTATAACTTAAACATTCAAATATAATCAATTGAAATGGACCATAGACAATTGATCAAGATAGAAGATTAATCAAATATAACAAAGGACCAATGCTTTATGGAGTCAAATAAATGCGTGAAATGAAGTCTAGGAATTAAGCTAGTGAGTATTAGGTTTTGCAAGTGCTCTTGGTAGATTTTAAGAGTTTTTAATAGTGGTCTTGCTTAGGGTGTCGACAAAGGTTTTTCAAAGCCGGGAGACTCTTCTAAGTTCCCTCCATTGAAGACAGGTCGAGCCCGCCCAGTATCCCAGGCTGGTATCGCCAAGATTGACCAGCTAACCAAGAATCTAAGACAGCGGAAGGTTCCGGCGCCTCTACTAGGAAGTACTTTGGAAGAATCCCTACAACGTCGGTGCGTTGGTTACGGGTGTTTAAGTATTAATAAATTACTCATGTAGGGTTTAAAGATCCAGTGCCGTTTCTGGGTATTCCGATCTAGGATCGGTCAGAGCATACTTTGGCAAGGAGAGGAGGGAGTTAATTAATTAAAGGGGTGTGTGTGTTGAAGGTTTTATTAAGTTGATTAGTTAAGACTCTCCGACAGAGAGCGCTCTTGACCCCGTCTTATGACAGTGGTTCAAGAGACTTAGCTAATCTAGATGAGATTAATGCAGGGATTATACAAACCTAGGATGCTCTCCGATAGAGAGTGCTCTTGACTTGTGTTTTTGCAAGTTCAAGAGTCTTACTTAAGAGTTAATTGATTAAACAATGTGAATAAAAAGCAAATATGACTTATTAAACTCTCCGACAGAGAGCACTCTTGATCCACCTTATGGTGTAATTCAAGAGATTTAAGCAGTTGATTTACTTTAAAAGATAAACAATTTGAAAGAGTAATCAATTTAATTAATGAATTAGAAGTGATGGATTAGCAATTAATATTCTAAGCATAAGATGCAAATGATGATGAAAACAAGCACATCTAATCTAAGCATGTAAAAGATGGACACAACACAATCCTCCCCAAACGGGGGAGGATGGGAGTGGGGACTTAAAAACCCCACTCAAACAAAAGATCTTTATTAAACTTTATACAATGTGCCTTAAAGATTTTAATCCTTGAAAGGAATTTTCAAAACAAAGCAAAACAACTCTACTGATATTAGGACTTGCGTAAAAAGGAGAGTGTTTTTACTTTTACTTGGAGATCTTTCTGAAACCTGTGAAAAGAGAAAAGAGAAGAAGCTTGAAAGAGGGCCAAAAGAGCAAAGGAAAAGAGGGCTGAAACAAAAGAAGATGAGGGAAAGAAGGCGAGAAAACAAAGAGAGAGTCAAAACCAAAGAAAGGGAGGAAGAGGGCAGCCAACTATGAAGCTAAAGGAGGACAAAAATTGAAGAAAACGAGGCAACGAAAGAGAAAACAAATGGCTGTCATAAAAAATACAAAACAGGATAGCGAACAAAAAGTGGAAGAAAAGGCCAATAACAAGGTTGAAGAATGCCCAAAAACTAGGGCAAAAAGAGGCAAAAAAGGAAGAAAAACTAGGGCACACTAGGGCTATCCAAAATGAAGAAAATGGATGGTAAAAGAGAGTGAGAACGGGGCAGCGATGAAGAAAAAGTGAGAAAAGGCAAACAAGTCAAGGAGGAAAGGGGCTAGCAAGCAAGGAAACAAAAGAAGTCAAAGAGCAAAGGAAAAACTAAAGGAAGAAAGTTCGGTAACCAAGAAAGTGTTTAAATTTATGAAAGAATTTGAGATGGAACTTTGGAGGAGGATCTCCTTGTCTTTTCCTCTTGGAAACAATGTTAGAAGGTTCTTATGATGATGGAGATGAGTTTGATGCAGCTGAACTCGCACCCTTCTCCAAATGGCGAGATCTGTAAAGACAATCCAACTTGATACCCAGTGAGATCAAACAATAAAAACTAGTATGCTAGGAATATGCAAATCAAAATCAATACTTCATATAACTGAATATTTGTACCCATCTAAATTATGATAAACTTTGCATAATAAACCAACTTGACAGCAACAAATGGTAAATCTTATGTTCTAATAATAGATTTCTAAAGCTAGTTGTTTGATTCAACACATAAATAACAAATTGAAAGCATGAAAAGAGATCACCTCATACAACACATCCACCAATGAAGAGACAATCCTGTAGACCTCCAAAGTCGAAAATCTTTATTCAATAATATAATGATTACAATTTTTGCAGAGTTTCTATGCCCAAAAGTCCATCCTAATAGAGCTCAAAGAGCCTCTATTTATACAAATTTAGAAGGCTAAAACCCTAAAACCAAACTAAGAGTAACACCGGAGTAATTGAATGAGCTCGGCATGATCATTTGGAGTTGAACTGAGCTGCAACTGAGTTCTAACTGAGTGCTGGAGTAATGAGGGGGGGGTGCGGTGGCTTATCCTCCCTCGTAATGATCACCCAACCAATAGATAACCCACACTTCAACCAAAAACAGATTTGACCAAAGAGGGCAAATTTCTGACTGATAGTTCAACTGCTACACTCCGATACTTGATCTGAAACTGACCGATATTGATTGGAATCATCATAAATGCTCTGTGCCATGTCATTTAGCCTTTTATTTCGCTGAATTCGGGTTAATTTGGAGAGATTTGGATTTTCTCCAAAATAATCATTTTTTATTAATTAATCAATATTTTCCCCAAAACTGACTTTCTGAAAAAATAGGCATTATGTGTCCGACTAATGATCCAAAAGTTGGTTCTGACTGGCTGGCCAATCAAGAATGATTTTTGGCTTAAGGTTAGAGCCTTCAATCACTGAATTCGGAGTCCGGATGACCGATTTATTACAAACGGGTTTTTTCCATTTAATTTATGGAAAAATTAACCCAAAAAACTTATGAAAAGTAATTAAAAATTTAAAAATTTAAAAAATAATTTTTTCCCTTGGATTTTCTCCAAAATAATCATTTTTTATTAATTAATCAATATTTTCCCCAAAACTAACTTTTTTGAGAAAATAGGCATTATGTGTCCGACTGATGATCCGAAAGTTGGTTCTGACTGGCTGGCCGATCAAAAATGATTTTTGGCTTAAGGTTAGAGCCTTCAATCACTAAATTCGGAGTCCAGATGACCGATTTATTACAAACGGGTTTTTTCCATTTAATTTATGGAAAAATTAACCCCAAAAACTTAGGAAAAGTAATTAAAATTTTAAAAATTTTAAAAATAATTTTTTCCCCGTTTAAAAAAGTTTTTTTCGAAAAAATTTTATATGTCCAAATGACTTAAGACATGACCATGCTCTACCTAAATAATGCCTAGTAGGTTTATAACACTAAGTTGGGCTCTAATAACCCCCCAAGGCCCAAAATTCAACATCGGGCATTCCAGCTTTGGAAGAAGTGGGAGAAAACCTCGACAATTATACTCGGTTGAAGGCAAAGCATAATTGTCAAGGGCAAAAAACTCCTTGGAATACCTTATTTGAGATTCTACGTCCCAGGAGACCGAACCACTCAAAAATACCCTACTAGCATATTTTATTACAAACCCCGGGGGGCCATGGTCAAAATTATTCAAATAAAAAACTGGCTAGCCAATATTGGCTAGACTTGAAGACGGATCAACTGATACACCGGAATCAAACATTGAACATGTCTGTCAACCGACGGCTCCTCAGGTAACCCAACTATGGTACAAAAAGTTGGATAACACCTTCCACTTTTCATACCATACCTGAGTTCCCTAAAGGTAGATAACAGGAAGGGACAGAGGATACACAGTGGATCTAGGGTTGTATATTACTCTCTTTGCAGTATAAACAAAAGCAGGAAATAAATCTTAACTAAGTGTTTGAAATGAAATGAAAGACTTGAAACTAAACTAAAGCAACTATGCTAACCACACAACAATTTCTTTGAAAGAGAAGGTGGGTAAAAATGGAAAGTCTAGGTCTACTTGCAAGAAAAGCAAACCAGCAACTAGTGAGATACTCTACCTCTAATCTAATCTACTTATAATAGATTTACAAAGCTTTTGAAATGGTTTGAGAATACCCCAAGAGAACTTCTCTTTGGGGTTTACAAAATACCAGAAAAAGAGTAAAGAGAAATTGGGGGTTTGCACCCCCCTTTGAACCGGATGGTTCTTGAGGCTTTTCTGGACCAAAACAGGCAACACTTCTTTTCCTCCTGTGTAAAACCTGCAATAAAACAGCGAGGTATGTTCGCTGGAAATCACAGTAAACACTAAAGAAACTTATTAGAAAAGCTAGTCCAGAAATCCAAAAAATTAGGGCAAAAATCTTGTTATAAAAATACTTGAAATGAAAAGTTTAGTAGGCTGGAAAATGAGTTTCCAGCCACCTAAATGATGTTAAAACAATAGATCTGAAGCATTTAACTAATATACTAAGGGTTTAGGCCTTAAAACAAAGGTTTTTATCACTATACAATGATAAAAACTAAATTTTAAAACCCCTGTAAACACATGAGCGAAAATGGAAAACAACAAAATAACCCTTGGAGGAAGATGCTCCTTTGTTTTAGATCCCTGTAAATAAACTTATGAGAGCTGCAAAATGTAAACAAAGAGGTGAGTACCCAATAAATCTACCAAAATACTTTGATAAATCTTATTAAATGTTGAAATATTGTAACTTCGAAGAATATTCTATATGTATTTTTTGTGATCCCCGATGTTTCTATCGGGAGAATCACTTGTATTTCTTTATACCCCGATGTTTTTAATCGGGAGAACTAATAAGAGTCATGAGGAAGTCCCCTCCAATTGTAAGCCAGGTCATTAGTACCCCAGTTGTGGTTATTCGAGCCTACAAGATTAAATTAGGATTACTCGAGCCTACATAACTGAATTAATTATTAAGTGAACGAAAGAATATAAATAGAGGTGTGGCGCTCCTCATTTGGAACACACACACTCACTTGTGTAGCGCATTAGAGAGAGAGAGAGAAGTAGCTGGAGAAGGAGGAGGATCAATCTTTTAGTTTTACCTTTTATCTTTTTGGGGCATCTATATTGAGGAAGCTTTTTGCTGGGTTTTTCTCTTTAGAGTTTTCCCAAGATAAATCTGTGTTGTTCTTGTGATACTGTTTCTTTCAGTGATCCTGTTTATATGCTTTTGTTATGAAATTGAAATTAAATGCTGATAATCTAGCTTAGCATATGGAATTTTAACATTAAAAACTCACAAATGAAAGCAGAAATACTTCTACTTACAAATCTCTCCAGAAAATACTTTGTGGAGAGCTATCTAAGCTAATACAGATGCAAATCAAATAAATACACATGCAAGTTACCTCACCAAAAGATGCATGAAATGTAGAAGAGAGCCACCAAGAATTCCTCCAAAGATTATTTGTATTAAGAACCCCAATAGGGCAACAACATTACAATAGCCAAAGGCTTTGAAAACTTGAGAGAGAAGAATAGTGAAGAAAGGGAGAAAAGAGAGTATTTTGGCAGCATAACCATGCTCCCTAGAATCATGAGAAAATGAAAAGAAGGGCCTCTCTTTTATAGTTGAAAAGATCCCAAACCCACTCCTAAATCAAGGGTCCAAAACATAGATCTAAACTCAAGCTCTCCTCCACCATTGGATCTAGATTTGTTGACTTTGCAAGCCATCCACCCATCAAAAACAAAGGTACCTCTTCAAATCAATGGTAAAAGAGATAGATCCATGTCACAATGAAGCTTAACCCTTAGATCCAGGGTTTCAATGACTAGGCACCCATCTTAGGAGTAGTTCTTTTGACTCAAATTTTTTTTTTTTTATCTTTTCTTTTTTTATCTTTTTATTCTTTAATCTTTTATTTTTATCTTTTTATTCTTTTATTTTGTCTTTTATTTTTTAATCTTTTAGTTTTTATCTTTTAGTTTTTATCTTTTTATTCTTTTATATTTAATCTTTTATTTTTTATTTTTATCTTTTTACTCTTTTATTTTTAATCTTTTATTTTATCTTTTATTTTTTATCTTTTATTAAAACAAGAGGGGCGCCCCACTTAGGAGATCTTCAAAATTTTATTTTGACCATGGGAGGGGGAGAGGGGTTATTTAAATAAAAATTGACTATGCTTAGCCACCCCCAAAACTTAATTACCATGGTCTTATTTGATTTTTTCCTTCAAAATCAAATAATTTAATTTTTCACCTTAGGAAATTAAATTAATTTCCTAGGAAAAAATACCTTGTCTTAACCAAAATTGGTCTAACTTCCTAACACCTTGTTAGAATAACATGGGACTTGAACCAATGGCTTAGGGGGTGTCATAGCATTTTCATTTGCATTCATTGCCCCTATTACAAAATGTCAAGGTTCAAGAGGTTACATTATTGCATCAAAACTTAATTAATTAACCACCAAATGGTAAAGTTAATTAATTAAGAAAAAATTAAAATCGTGACGAAATTCCGCAAGACTACAAGATATGGCTAGCATGGTCATGGAGAACAACTTGAAACCTTAGCCACCTAATGGGTTTGATTATCAGAACGCCAATTCACCACTAAGGAGGATTGGAGAGTAAAAAAACAAAATTAACTGGAAGGAGAAAAAAACACTCGATGAAGAAGACTTCCCTGATAATAAAGTCCATGGTGACATCCTTAGAGGAATGACCCATGCTGACATATAAAGTTACATTAATTATCCCATGCATGGGAGCAGACATTTCGTGTACAAAAGGGGCAGAATCGCCCTGCTGAGTGAAAAATCCCTATGATTTTTCCATGGTGCAAATTGTACAATATGTACATCTGCAATGTACATGACGTTGCCACCTAGTCGATATAGGTGGGCAACACTGAGCAAGGTATGTATTCAGACTTTGGTAGAGTAGCTTCTAGAAAACATTTGTCAACAAAATAATAATTGAATTTCCTTTTTCAAAAAATTGTAGCTACATGCTTAGTTTATTGGGTAAATTGCCACTTGTCTTTTCATGAGATTGCATTATGGGGCATAAAATCAACCATAGCGACTTCATCTTGACCCCATAGCACCTCGGAAACTAAGGCATTGATCTCTATCCACTTCGCCCAAAGTGGGAATTTCTACGATTCACTTCACATGCCTTGTTTCCATACTACTGTGTGACAAGCATTTTGATCTTAATTGTGTAGTAAGCCATTTTTGCATTCTAGGGCTCAATATTAAACTAAATCCATTTCTTCATCCTTGTTCTATTTCAAAGTTGGATCATTTTCTTCAAGGAAATGACTTGGAATCATTTCGAACCTAACACTATCTTCCATAGACTCTAAGCCAAACCTACTATCGATCCTTTCCTTGAATTGGATTGCACCAATCAAACATAGCTAAACCCTAGCCAATCACATAACTAAGCTTAGTAGTCCTTAATTTAAGTCTAGGAAGCATTCTGTTATCACATATACATTTTTCAGCCAACCTTCCATGATGCAACATGCAGACTTGTCTCTTTCTATTCCGGGCTACTTTTACATGGGGTATCAGCATGGATCTCTACAGCTTCATTTCACTTCAGAGCCTTGTTCTTGATGATTTCCTTTCTAGGACTGAGGCCCAGGAGTCCATTGAGGTGATTTTGGTGATGACTAGTTCATTTCAATAGAGCAGTAGATTAGGAGTTGGTACACACAAAACCAGGGGCTTATCAGTTGGAGACAGGTATACATGGTGAGATCAAGTATATTTCTTTGGTTTAGTTGCTGCTCTATGATGTATCTTAGATACCTGTACTTGTCATGTTAGGATGATCATAGTGACCTATGTTATATGTTATTTATTGCTCTAACCTTTGTTATGATTGATCAAGGAGTCCAATGTGAAGACTGTTGTCCATGCCATGCTCAAACAAATGTAACCCCTAGTGCTAGGATGGTTCCATTACATCTCTATCCGTCCATCCAGTTCATCCATATTTGCTTCTACCCCATGACTATGACTGATAAAGACTTGTGAGATTGAAGACCTTTCCCCATTCTAACTACAATGTGTAACAGACTCCATGTTGTTATGTGTCTCAAGCTATGAAGTATGTGTCTTGGCCAGTGTGGCTAGGTGCGCAGGGTTGTCATCCTTAAGTCCTCAAAACAAGTGCTCCACCATAACAGTGTTGTTAAACACTAAAGCATCAGAACGCATAAAAGTTATATCTAAAGGATGCAAGAATATAAAATGTTGAAAAGGGTAGTCAGTGGCCAAGAGATTGAGCACCCATTCCTTGTATAATGTAAGGCTCGGTTTTCCCTCTACAGGGGCATCAGGGAAAGGCAAACCCATCGAGGCTATGGACTGCTCGTGGGCAGCGGGTAGCCCAGTCATTTACTGAAGCCCAGAAGGCTTTCCAGGGCACCTGCTCTTGTAGGCTGGCTACCATCTTATGAAATTGTGAGAGTCATTGCAAGGTTAATGGTCAAAGGATGAGCACTCACCCTTTATATGGTGTTCGGCTCAATGGTCCCCATAGGGCCACAGGGTGAGACTAGTCATGAAAGACTGGATCTTTGTCAGTACTGGAGCCCGGAAGGCATCTAGGGCACCTACCTTAGAAGGTTGACCTATATTTGCAATAAAGCTGCAAAGGAAAGCTTGCTAGAGTCTGAAGGGAAGCATACCCAAATACTTCACCCATCTATGAGACACCTCCATCCCCTATTGCTATCTGTCATACATGTGTCACCTTAGTAGAGTTTATTAGTTGTCAGTCAGATAGATCACTAAGTCAAAGTCAATCAAAGTCATGTCCCTTGCCTCAACCTGGATCTTCCATCACCACCCATCTGTAGAATAATTGGTTACACCTTGTAAGTATGGCATGAGCAAGCAGAATTCCAAAAATCTCTAAGATCTTTCAGAAGCAAAGGTACATTTTATTATTATTATTATGTTTGGTCACTATGATTATGAATAACTAATTTAAGTTGGGTTCTAATATACACCATTGGAGCATGGCTTACCTTGGAATGTTGCAGGATCATACTAGTACAGTATCTCACCTTGATTTTGGATACTTTGCCCGGGTCAACTCAGTTAACCGAGTCAGTCACGTTTCCCAAGGCAGTGACTCAAAAATGCAGCATGGTCTATATTTGTCCGAAACATGCCCAAGACCAATATTATATTCTCAATTTTCAGGGTTTGGCCCCGGTTCTCCAAAAAAGTGATTATTATCACTCAATTATTGGCCAGATGACCTATTTTTTATTCAGATGGCAGTATGTTTGGTTCTCCTAGAGCAGAGCAGCGTTCCAGGGGTTATAAGTAGTCACTTATACCATTCTTTTGTCTCCAGATCATCCAGAGCAGTCTGTTTTCCCCAGTTCTCAACCTGGAGTGAGTTATGATGTATTTATCAGTTTTCAGGGATTGTACCAGCAAAAAATGAACTAGAAATTCACTGAAAAATCGATTTGGCCTCTTGGGTCAAGGAAATGGTTTGGAAATTTGACAGATGATGTTTCTCAGCATCCTGGACAGTCCTTCAGCAGCCTTCAGTCAACAAATGTCCAAATTATTTAATTATGGCTCAGCCAATGAAGAAATATCCCCCTAGGGGCACCCCCTCTAATTGGCCATTAATGTACTTCATGATTATATCTTATGATTTGAAGCTGTAAAGGGGCCTAGTGTGAATTAAGCCCCTAAGTGACCCCCCTCATTGTATTGATGTATCACACATATGTTATATTTTGAGTTTGACTTAGGATAGGCGTCATTGAGCAAAGTGTGCCCCCTTTGGTTGACTCAATCACTTGATCCATGTGAATAAGCTATGTATTGATCTCCACCGTTGATCTTCTAATCTCAACCGTTGGATGATAAAGTTAGTTATGGTTTGTGTCTCTCTCAAACTATTTAAGAGAGGTGACCCCCTGTTATCCACTAATTTTGCACTTAGTGGATTTTCGGTGAGCCGCCAGAGTATTGAACAAGTACACTTGTTCATGAATAGAATTCAGAAATCCGCCAGCCTTTTTCTAGGAGTCTGTTCGAAATTTTTTTGTAAATACATGTTCATACCCCCTTGGGGAAATTGTAAAAAATGTCCTAGCATTTAATTTTTTATAAAAGGCTCAGCTTCCCGGACTTAGCATCAAGCTGACTAGCCCAGAGTGTTTTTTCCGTTGGTTATTATTGGTTGTTGAACAAATGACTAATAATTTCCGACTTTTTCACTCACACCTCCAAAGCTGGGGTAGTTGTCTTGGTGTTTCGGCCTTGGGAGATTATTAGAGCCTTCGTGTCAGTGTTTTTCAACATGCTAGGCATTCCTATTGAGTCGTATGAACATGTACCAAGTCCCCCTAGAGTTTCGTTGGATTCCGAGGAAGAAAAAAAAAATTCCGTTTTTAAGCCATTTTTTTATGGTTTCAATGGAAAAATTCAAAATGTGAAAAAAGTGTGATCTGGAGTCCGTTTTTGGCTTGGTTGGGCTCATTTTCAAGCTCGAAGCAGCATCTTTACCCCGAGGGCCACTTTCACTATGTTTTGGCCAGCTAAAGCATCCCAAAAGGCATCATCTTTTTAACAGAGCATCAGAGTAGCATTTAAATGCTAAACTTGGACAAAATGCACCAAAGTCAAAATATTCAAAAAGTCAAAAATTAATATTTTAAGGGTGGAAATGACATGGAGGTGGGTCCCTCATGCCATGTAACCCACTTCAAAAATATGATATGAATTAAACTTTGGTTTAAAGGCATGTATACGAATTATTTCATGGGAGAATGACGCAAGGGTGAAAGGATTCACGCTTATGTGGAAAGATGTGAGTGGGAATGTGTGGTCCCCTCTCCACTCAAATAATGTTAAGATTAAACCATGATATTATATCATATCCAATAAACACCAACGCAAGATCCCGATTTATTTCAACATGTGGGTGACGTCAACATGAAAGCTTTCACGCTTAAGGAAAATGTGGAGGTGGCGCTAGGTGGGATGAGGGTGGACCCTCCCCTTGTATTAGTGAAACTTTGTTATTTCAATACTTTGGATTCCAACCTTTCATTTAATTTATCCTTCACGCCAAGCTGTTGTACGGTTCGCATGAGGAAAAGGAAGCTCGCGCGTGTGGAGGAGTGTGTTGGCAGGTTGGTAGCACTTGTTGGAGTTTGGTGAGAGAGGTGTCAATCACCTTCTCTGTTTAACTCAGTCTTTAGTTCACTTCAACTCAGCTTAACTCTGGACTCTCTCTTAGTTCATAAATTCCCCCCTGGGGATTGTTTTTTGTATATATAGAGGTGCATGGCTCCTCATTCAGGATGGATCCTTTGTTGTAAACTTACTCTGTAGAATTTTGTAATTGCTTTATGCTCATTATTTGGAATAAGATCAAGAATTTCGAGGTCCATGTGACTTGGTGCTAGTGGTGAATGAACTTTGTGAGGTGAATGCTTTCCATATTTTTCAATTCAAATGTTTATGTGTGATCAAATCAATTGGTTTTAGAAGTCTATTTCATAGAACGTAAAATCTCCCGTTTACAGTTGATAATTTGGTTGATTATGCTATTGTATCAAGATTTCATGAGCAAGAAATATTCAGTTGTATTAATGTTGATGAATCTTTAAATACTTAGCATGTTAGTTGATTGATCTCACTGGGTTGTTTGAGTGGTCTGATTTTGGACAGGATTTGCCATCTTGGAGAAGGGCATGAGCTTAGTTGCATCTAGCTCATCTTCAGGATCACAAGCTTGTTTGTTTAACATTGGTTTTCTTTTCAGGATCTACACAGCTTGGATTATTTCAAGAAGGAGCACTAAGGGTTTGATTTGCTTCAAGTTCCATCCTACAAACTACATTAAAACTTGGTTACCTTGGAATCCCTAAAGCACCTTTCTTGCTTTCGTTTTTGGTTTCCTCCCCTTCATTTTTGCCTTCTCTTTAGCCATTTTTCTTTCCTAGCTTCGTTTTCTCCTTAGTTTTTCAGCCATCTTCTTTCTTGTCTTTCGCTGCCCTCTTTTACTATTTTTCAACCCTCTTCTTCCTTGTCTTTCACTGCCCTCTTTTACTGTTTTTCAGCCCTCTTTTTCCTTGTCTTTCGCTGCCTTCTTTTACTGTTTTTTCAGCCCTCTTCTTTTCTCTTTTTTGCAGCCACTATTCGCTGCCCTCTTTGCTCCCATTCGCTCCACTTTCCTTCCTCTTTTTCTCCTCATAGCTCTTAGTTGTTTTGCATATAGTTTCATTTCAAAAAGATTAAAAGAAAAATTGCATTTAAATTTTGTTTTGCACTTAGATCTCATTCTAAAATTTGCATCTCATTTTTGATACTTAGATCTTAGTTGCATTTAGTTTCCTTTTCATTTGATTTGACTAATGCTAAAGGGTGCTTGTAGTGTGATTTGCATTGTGTTGTAGGTTTGAGCAAAAGCAAACTCAAGAAGGGGACTTGAAGAAGAAGAAGAAGAGATCATCAAAGAAAAGAAGAAGATTGCAAAACCAAGAGGAGATTTGAAACCAAGATCAAAACCATGAAGACTTAAACACTCTCATTTTTTGTAAAGCTCTTAAGAGCCCATTTAAAAGTCACTTCCACTATCTTCATTTCTCATTCCAAGGTTGAAAATCCTCAAAAGTTGTATTCGATTAATAAAATAAGGCTAAGTGGAATAAAGCCTCCCATAGTTTGTGTTTCTTCCCATTTGGGGAAGAGTGTCTTGTGTATTCTTAACTTAGATTTGCTTCAAGTACCTAGATTAGTTTCATTTTTGCTTAGAACACTAATTGCTAGATTATTTTCTCCTTTATTTGAGCTATCATTGGGTTTCTTTGCTTACAATATGTTTGTCTTTAAAAAGAACCAAGATTCTTGAACTTGTCGTAAGAAAAGTCAAGAGCACTCTCTGTCGAAGAGCATAAGTTTTGCATTTTTACTGCATCTTAGCATATAGATTAGTGAAAAGTCTCTTGAACCTCTGTCAAAAGACAAGTCAAGAGAACTCTTTGTCGAAGAGATTCACCTGTGTGCTCTAATTAAAATTCACAACTCATCTCTCCCTTTTATTAAAATTCGAATTTATCTCGTTGTTTCCTTGTTGGAGTATGCTCTGACCGACCTAAAAATCGGAGTACTCAGAAACGGCATTGGACTGTTAATCTTACAAGATTCAACATAATAAAACTTTCAACCCCATAACCAACGCACCGGCATTATCTCGATAAATACTCAGGTAGTGGGAAAATTCTAAGTGTGGGCGTCGGGCAACCCAATCTAAACACTCATTGGTTAAATTCTCTGAACACCTAGCTTGTGATTCCAGACAGGTCCGTTATGTCTTCGAACGGAGCAACTGAAAGTAATTCTGGTTAGGTTTCCTAGACACCTAAAGCAAGATTACATAAAATTTACAATAAAATAAACCAAGAACAATTGCAAAACAATCTCACAAACGTTACCACTTTGAATTCTTGTATCAAGCAACCCAAGCACTTAAGACTATCTTTGACTCCATAAGGCACTGGTCCTTGTCATCAATTTTCATTTGCTTTTTATCTATCTAGAGCATTTATATTATCGTGGTTGTCTTGCTTTCAATTATCAAGTGGTTGTTTCCTCAATCTTGTGATCTTGCATTTATCTTGTGATTATTTTATTTCATCACTATAAAGTTGTAATCATTCAAAAAAATCCTAAAAAACACCCATCCGCATCACTCAACACCAAAAACACATAAAAACATAAGAGCCATAGAAAAAATCTTTGTTAGGGACAACCCCCCTTGGCTTCGTTAAGAGTTTGCCTAAACGAAGGAGCTAGGATTCAGGTGACAACACCTGGCTCATTGCTTGCCCCCTAAGGCCACACCTTCCCCACTTCTAGTGAGGGAACAACTTTCGAAAGATTTCTGCTACTGGTGTGCATCTCGACGAACAACACCTCCCATTGTAATTCATGAGCTTTGGCACCGGAATATCAATAAAGAGATTTTTGCTTGGGATTATTGATCTATGTATCTTGTGGATGTTCTAATTTGATGACTGGCACTGTTGTTCTTCTATACTGAGTTTCATTCGGGATAGATCTTGCACTTTTTTCTTTTCCCATTTCATCTACAGAAGGAGGCGTGCTAGGAGAGAGAGGGCGACTTTGTGGGGAAGCTCACCTTCATCCCGACTCCAGGGTGTTCGGTTCAGGGAGTATTTTTGTCTTTATGATCTTTTGCTCTCTTTTCCATTCCGTATTTTACAAATCCCATTCATTTGACTGATCAATTGATGTTTCTCTGATCTGGCAGGTTGAAGGGGGCACAAGGGTGATTGACTGGGACATAGCTACACCAAGATCTAGCTCGAGGAAGTTCATTTTGACAGGAGATTGGCATTCTTCATCATTTCTCAATCCATCTACAGATTCCAGGTACGTCTCCCAATTTAGTTTCTCTTCTTTTATTTTCTGCACATGCATTGCTCATCATTCCATAAAAGTTAAAACCTTCGTTTCTTAGATCCATAAGTTCTAGCTTGCGGTGAGCTACAAAATTAAAAACCCACTTTTGTTTTAACATCAAACCCACAGATCTAAAGTTTCGGCTTGATCGAACTCCATTTACCCATCTAAAGCACTGGCCATCTTTTAGGAAAAAACGCCCCTTGGGGGAAAGTGGTCTTTTTAGCAAACCGCGAAGTGGGTATTGTTGGTTTCTTCTCCAATTGCCTAATCTTGCACCCAACAATCATTCTGAGTGTCTATCTGTGCTTAATTTCACCTATTTGCCCTAGATCCCAATTTCCTGCATAAACCCTAGGGCAAATTTAGGGCTTTTTCCTAGATGCTCCAAATCTCTCAGATTTCAATTCAAATTACAATTAATCAGTTAACTAAAAGATACAACCAAGTTTCCCTCACTTGTCTATTCCATATCCATAATCTTGGGGTTTCTTGGTCTTAGGGACGCCCCATGGGCTTAGTGTTTCACTAAGTCCAAAGTGCTGGTATCCTTGACTGGTGTGACAATCGAGTTCTTTCGGAAGTCCTAGGTGTCGTAGGTCACAACTTTAGTTGCCTTTCCTTTGTCGTCCTGAATAGGATCACATCACGGGGCATCTACAAGATTTGTGATAACACATTCCTCAAGGTACTTTTCATCCTCTAATTTGTCATAATCTTTGTAAGTACCTTATAGTCTAAAAAGGGTTTGGTTATCAAACCTGACTTCAGAAACCTCCCATGGCTAGTCTGGTTCACCTTGAATGGATTAGGAAACCTAAACAGAGAAGAAACCTATCTATAGTGACAACCCACATCTTTTGGGTGGTAGGATTCCTTAGATATCATGTTCTTAGTGACTTTATCTCTCTATCGTCCTAAATAGGATCTCACTTAGTAGTCACTACAGAAATTGAGATAACAGAAACACTAGATTAGGCTGGTAATTTCTTAAAATGCTTGACCAAAGACACCTCCCATGGTCAATCTGAGTCTACCTTTAGTATATTTAGGAGACCTAAAGAGAGGAGTTTCTATGACACTCTGGGACAATGTCCTGAGGTTCCACGAGTCTGGCAGTCAATTAATCTTTGCAATTGTAAGGCTACTAAACCCTGTGAAGATTGAGGCGCTTTGGTCCGATTTGGGCAGTGTTTCCTGTGTAAAACCTGTTAAAACCAGCAAGGAAAAGCTCACTAGAAAACAACAGTAAACTCCAACAAACTAGTTAAATTGTTAGTACCCAAAAAACTAGAAACTAGGGCAAAAATATGGGTGAAAAATGACTGAAAAAAAAAAAAAGAAGTTTTGAGGGTTGCAAAATGTATTTCCAGCCACCTAAAACCCTACAAAATATCAGATTTATGATTGATAAATATAGATCTAGTGCTTAGCCTTGGATGCCCTCCTTCAAACCCTTCGATCTGCAAAAAAAATGTGAGAAAAATCTACAAAATACAAGCAAGAGGTGAGTAACCCAAATGGCTCTACAAAAACCTTTGTAGATCTAAAGTAAACTACTCACAAGCAATAGCAAATAACCATTTACTATCAAATCCCCTTTGCAAAAACCTTTGCAAGGGGCATCTATGCATATAAAAACAAATAAATCTCACAAAAATGAAATATTTTACCTCAAGCTTGAAGAGAAGAGACCAAACACAAAAAAGAAGATAGAGATTCTCCAAAGATTTACTTCTATTAGGCCCAACTAGGGCAAAATTTAATACAATGAAAGCCTCCAGGGCTTGAGCAAAGCTTGAGAAAAACATGAGAGAAGAAGAAGACAGAATTTGGTAGCATAACCTTCGCATGAGAAAATCGTGTGGAGTGATGGAGAGGAGCCCTCCTTATATAGGAAAATTACACAAACTTCTTGGATCCAAAACCCCTTTGAGAAACCACCTTGTATTAGGGTTTTAGACTTCCCCTTTGACTTGAGCTTGCTCTCCTCCAATAAGAATCAAAGGCGCCTCCCTTTGGTGGAGTTATAATAATAATAAAAAAGAAAAATAGGGTTGGAACCTCCCCTTGGGTGACATTTTTAGGCTTGACGTTTTTTCTTTGGGAGTGGTTTCCTCCCAAACGTGCACCCCCTTTAACTCAAATTTTGATTCTTTTTATCTTTTTTTTTTTAATTTGGAAAAACAAGAGGGGCACCACACTTAGGAGATCTTCAAAAATGTATTTTGACCATGGGGGGGTTTACTCAAAAATAAAAATTGACTATGCTTAGTCAACCCCCAAACTTAATTATCATGGCCTTATTTGTTTTTTTCCTTCAAAATCAAATAATTTAATTTTTCAGCTTAAGAAATTAAATTAATTTCCTGGGAAAAAGACTTTGTCTTAACCAAAATTGGTCTAACTTCCTAACCCCTTGTCAGAATGACATGGGACTTGAACCTATGGCTTAAGGGGTGTCATAGCATCTTCATTTGCATTCATAACCCCTATTACAAAATGCCAAGGATCAAGAAAATAAATTAATACATCAAAACTTAATTAATTAACCACCAAATGGTCAAGTTAATTAATTAGGAAAAAAAAATTAAAATCCTAACGAAATTCCGCAAGACTACAAGATATGGCTAGCATGGTCATGGACAACAACTTGAAACCTTAGCCACCTCATGGGCTTGATTATCAGAACGTCAATTCACCACTTTGGAGGATTGGTGAATGAAAAACCCAACCAATTAAAATTGTTAAATAACAAAATTAACTGGAACGGGAAAAAAAACACTCGGTGAAGAGGACTTCATTGATAATAAAGTCCATGGTGACATCCTTAGAGGAATGACCCATGCTGACATATAAAATTACATTAGTTATCCGATGCAGGGGAGCAGACATTTCGTGTACAAAAGGGGCAGAATTGCCCTGCTGAGTAAAAAATCCCTAGGAATTTTCCTTGGTGCAAATTGTACAATAAGTACATCTACAATGTACATGACGTTGCCACCTAGTCGATATAGGTGGGCAACAGGTCAAACTAGTGATTTTGTAGTTGTTTGGGAGAGGGTTATAACAGCCTTTATAAACTGAATAATGATGCACATGAGACCTTAATAATGTCCCTTAAACATCCTCTGCCTCTGTTCAGAAATTCGAGTGGGTTTGGGAGCATTTGGAAAGGCATTTTCAGCATTTACCTTGGGGGAATTGGAACCCAAATTTGCTAGTGAAAACTCCTACCTTGGCAAAAATATTAAACAAGTTTGTAGAAGTCTTTGGAGGGTGATAAATCATCCCTAGGCATCATATTCAAGTCTTAATATCATTCCTATACCTTCTCAGAAGATTTGAGAGAATTTGGGTCAATTTGGAGACCTAGACATCAATACTAGTCAAAGGTCGAAATAGGGAAAAAAGTGAAAAATTGATCATTTTAATAAAAAAAATTTAAAAGGGACCTTACAACAAACGACAAAGCAGAATTCTATGCGTCATGGAAATAACTGAAGTAGTTGTTGATAAAGTTGTAACCAGGTCACAAGTGCTAAGGGTCTCAAAGCTTTTGATGGATTGGGCAATGGCATAAATGAATTGACAAATCTGGCCCTATATCCCATAATGACAAACTTTGGAGATAAAAATGTAGTTTGAGGAAACTCCTTTCCAGACAGATATCTACAGGGAATTCAATTCCAAAACATACTATCTTTCAAAAGAAGCCCTTTTAATGCAAGAAGGAACTTTGGCTGAACAAGAATTCAGGGCAAATGTACCTTTTTGATGAATCTATTAGGTCACTGTTTTAATGTTTTTTTTTTATTTTTTGGTTAGTCAGCTTCTCAAACAGTTTAAACTTTATATTCAACACTATTTTTTATTGTTGGGTCAAAACAACGTTGAGTATGTAAAAGTCTTTGCCTTTTTTAAAGCTATGAATCTCTTGAAGGAAGACTATAATATGTCCTATAACTCTAGGGTGAAGACATTCAAAAACTGTCTAAGCATGATCATATGTATTTTGATTTCAATCTCAAAAATATCAAATACAAGCTTTTTTTCTTGAAGAAAAATAATATTATTTTGGTTATACTTCATGTAATTAACTTGTATAATTTAGCTTATTATTTATCTTATACAGATAGGCTTGTATAATTTAGCTTATTATTTATCTTATACAGATAGGCTTGTATAATTTAGCTTGTATTTATTTTATTAACTCATGTTTTCATCCTATAATTTGTCCTACCTTATATGAATTAGCCTATATTTCTTATATTAACTTATATTTTCTTCCTACAATTTAGCTTGCCTTATATAATTTAACTTAGATTTATTATTTAACTTATATCTTATGAAGCAACCTTTACTATTGTTGGCGCCTAATTCGCACCTCTAGTCACGTGGCAAAAATATTCAAGCCACTGGGTGCGACCTTGGGGGCAAGCAAGAGTCAAGTGCTGTCACTTGATCTTGACTCCTTCGTCTAGGCTCTCTCCTAGCGAAGCCAAGGGGGGTGGTCCCTAGTAAAATAAACTATGGTGTTTAATCTATAACAATACAAAAATTGGTCTAGGAGATGAGATCAAATCAAAACCTTGAAACAAAGATAACTACAAAATATTTTCTTAACTAGCATAAATAACATTCCACACAACACAAAGATTAACTTAATAAAGAAAATAAGCAAGATTGTCAAAATAGACCAATGCCAGTGGAGTGCTTGTGTAAAGGGTTGCTAGTGAAGTCTCATGAAGTATTGCAGTTGTCTTAGTTGATCAGTTTTAAGATTATTACGTGAGTAATTAGCGAGTGGGTAAATTCTTGGTAAATTTTATTATTAATGCAGTAATGATCTTTCTTATGAAGGGAAAAAAGGGTATTCCAGATATACCCGGAGGTGCGAAAAATGTGTCCGGATTTACCAAGAAGTGGCTCTCACAGTGACATGTGGGCTAGATGGAGTTAAGAGGTTGTGTTCAACACTACACCAAACGAGGGTGTAGCCTAACGGGAACCTGCGGTCGCTTTTTAGTGGTTCCTGCTTCACTTGCAAAATTTCCCCACAACTTAGTACAATCGCACAAGTGTCGGATTTTCACTTGTAGGGATTAATTGATGTGTTTTACTAATTACTAGTCACTTCAATCCCTTTTTGATTGTCCCACCGATCCAGCCAAAGGCCTGCAGTGGTCACAAGAGCATACGGGGTCTTGAAGTCTTGGATATTTTAAGTTTTTTAAAGCTAAGTGTGTTTTTTAAATCTCGATGCCGATACTCTCGTTACCGAGAACATAGCCGAATTGATTAGTTTTACTTTAAGAACTTAAAATAAACTGGAAAAATAAAGAAAAAATAAAAAAAAATAAACAGTGTGAATCCCCCCTGGGGGGATGGGGTGTGGGCACTTGGCTGCCCACTTGCTTCTGTTTTTACAATGATTAGAAGAAAAAAGGACTTATGTTCCTTTGTAGAATAGGAACGGCAAGTTTTTACAATTAAGGGCCTTTGAGAAATGGCCAATGAAAGAAGTATGAGAAGAGAGGCTTCGGGTTTGACTTGGATCTTCAAAATTTCGTCAGAGTGCCTCTTTATCAGACCAATCTCTGCTGCAAAACAGCGAACAAATTTTTATTAAATATGATACAAAATCAGATTAAAACATAAAAATTTGATCAAAAATAATTGAGTACTTTAGAGATAGAAGGAATCAAACTAGTACTTGCTTGCAATCAGATCTTGAAAAATAAAACTTCAATGATCAGATCTAAATCTTTAAATTTGCATATGTAAATCAAAAAGCTAAGATATTCCAATATTTCAGTGAGATTCGAATATGCAAAAACTGAAAACTAGTAACCAAAATTTGAATTTTTTGAAGTGACAGAATAAGGAAAAGAAACATGCCCCAAAGCTTGAAGCTTGGGCAATGGAGTCCTCAAGTAGAGAGCAGAGGGATTTAAATCTTCTTAAACAAATCGCAAAGAGATGGTGGAATCAAACAAGAACTAGCATTCCTCCACGCTAGATATCCCTGCACAGCTTGAACAATACTACACCAAAGCGTTATATCCGGGAGTATTTAAGCAAAAGACTAGATAGTATGCATACAAACAAGTAAAACATACAAATCTAAAATCTACTCACATAAATAACTCAGAGAAACAAATAAGAAACTACTTATTTATCCTCTTCTACCAATTATCATTTATCCTTCAAAGACCGGTTAGAACAACAAAGAATGCAGCAAAAAACTGATACAGTTATACCTCATATAACATAAGAATTCATCACACACTGACGCCCGACACAAGTATGCCTCCAAAGCCTTCACTTTATTTCTTAATGATAATAAACTACAACATACAAGAGCAGAGGTTCAATGCCCAAATCATTCATCCAGAATGAAGAGAGGTTGCCTGCTTAAATAGAAATCTGGCAAAGAGAGGGGAATGCATCTTCTCAAGGATGTGCTAGCTCCAAGTGAGTTGGTTGTGGGTTGGAGAAAGGTTGGAATGAGTTGGATAAAGGAAAAAGGAGAAGCAACTTCCAAAACTTTGGAATCCACATCACCCAAACTTCCATCTCTCTTGGGATGTGCACCCCCACTTGGAGAGGAAAGTTCCAAACTCAAAAAACTCTCTGAATTGGCAACGTTTGACTTGTCCCTCTTGCCCGGCTACTTGCCAAAATGATTTTCCAAGTCACCCAACTCTTTTTTGGCAATTATCTTTTTTTTTTAATTGCCAATTTTTTTATATTTCATTTTTTCTTAGGTTTTGGGGTTTTTTGAGTAATTATTAATTTTGGGGTTGAATAATTACTCGAAAACTTAGGAAAGTGGGTCTAGAGGTTAAGTTGGTGCTCTGAGTTAGAAAATGAGCACTCCCATGGCGAAAACAACCTCCTAGCCACACTTTTAGGACTTTTTCCATGTTTAAAATTAACTTATAAAAATAAACCTGTACAAACGGGGAAGGGAAAAAGAAAAAAAAAACTTGAAATTAAAAAAAACCTATGAGGGACTTAGGACATGTTCATAATGACTCAAAATAATGATTAGCATGGTAATATACATCGACACATACGTTTTAATAACCTACCAAGGCTTAATTAATAAATGTGATTATTCCAGCTTTGGAGGTTTGGGTGAAAAACTCAAAAATTATTTATCGCTTAAAAACAATAAATAATTAATAGGAAAAAACACCAAGGAATAATGCATTTAATAAATAAATCCTAAGAATCCAAACCTTTCACAAAAAGTCATCATGCTAACTCATTTTATTACAATTCCCCATGGGGTATGAACATGTTAAAAATTTTAAAAATGGCCTACGAAGGCCTGCAAGGACTTCTGAACTTGAAAAATTGAACAAATGATTATTCATCTTTGGCGACTCGTTTAGAAATCCAACTTAGTTGGTAACATTTGGCTCTAACAGTGGGATGTGTGATTGATCTGAACTTTGTGAAAATTGATCATACGAGAATCCTCGAATCTTTGGTTCCTGCACAAAACTTAGATAAGTCAGTCACATGTATATATAATTAAATGAAATAACAAGTTGCAATCTATAATATAAGATAATATACAACAAAAGATTTTTTTATGAAAATAATCTATTATACAAAATTTATGCTAGAAAATAAAATGTAAAGGAAAGGTTAGAAATTCATGATACAAAGATGCCCCCATGGGCATCAGATGTTGTCAATGAAGAATAACTTCAAAAGCTGCCCGTTTACTGACATATTCTGCTTTTCACCATCCATGTCGCTTAAATGAAATGAATTAACACCGGCTATGTCATGAATGATATAGGAACCCATCCATAAACTATCAAACTTTCCATGTTTGCCAGGCTTTTCTCTTCGCTTGTCCCATAGCAATACTGTATCTCCCTTCTGAAAGGTTCTACGTCTAGATGACTTGTCAAAATTTCTTTTGACTTTGTCCTGACTTTTGATATTCTGATCAACTGCCCTTCTCCTAACTTCATCCAACTCTACCAACTCATGAATCCCGCTTTGATAATCATTCTAATCTGATCCTGATTCTTGTAGAACCTGATACACTAGTAACTGAAGATGAATTGGTAAGGTCACATTCATGCCGTAGACTAATTCAAAAGAAGACTTTCCTGTTGCACTTTTCTTGGTGATTCTATCTGCCCACAGTGCAAACTTGATTTTACTATCTCATGACCTCTTATTATCTACAATAATCTTTTTAACGATGGTCATCAAGTTTTTGTTGCTTGACTTAGCAAGACCATTTCCCTGGGGATAGTAATTCGAGGAATGGGATAGGATAATACCATACTTCAAACAGAAAGATGACATGGCTACTAAACTTAAAGCTTTGGCATTATCAGTGGTTATCTTGGCTGGCACCCCAAATCTAGTAATGATTTTGTCTTCAAGGAAATCCATTACTACCTTTTTGGTTGTTGCTTTAGTAGGTATGGCCTCTACCCACTTGGTAAAATAATCGGTTGCGGTCAAAATCCAAGTGTAACCATTACTTGAATTATCCTTAAACTTACCATTGAAATCAAAACCCCATTGCTGAAAAGGGGCTTGGACTACTACTGGCTTTAAAGGTAGTGCGGCAAGTTTCTGTTTTCCTGTGAATAGTTGACATTTCTGGCAATTCCTAACAGACTTGTGCACATCAATGAATAAGGTGGGCCAATAGTATCCTGCTCTAAGAATTTTGTGGGCTGTAGTTTTAGCTGCAAAGTGACCACCACAAAATCCTGAGTGAAATTCTTCTAAGAGTTTTTTAGATTCTTCTTCATCTACACACCTACGTATGAGACCATCTGGGTTTTTCCAACCCAACCCGTCTAGAGTAAGACAATACTTAGTGGCTTGTAACCTTAACGACCTTCTTGTGTGGCCGACTAGATGTTCAGGACAAGTCAAGTTGAAGAGATAGAAAATTATATCTAAATACCACTATTGCTGTTGAAGACGTTGAAGTTCTGTTGAACTGGCTAAGGCTGATGAACTGTTCTGACAAATCATACCTAAGGCCTGCTCATTTCCCTCTATCATCATCTTAGCAAGACCTTGACCCTTGATTAACTTGGTGGGTTTAATATCTAAGTCATATTCTTCGATCTTTGATACCCACATTCCCCTTATACCAAGGCAATCTTGTTGAGATAGGATGTCTTTTACTGCTGAATGGGGCACATAACCAACTACTTTAGAGTACCCAACATAAGTTCTAAAGTGTTTTAAAGATTTAACAAGGGCATAGGCCTATTTTTCCATAATAGTGTACTTTAGCTCTGAATTCTGTAAGGACCTACTCATAAAGGCAATTGGTTGTTCCTGACCCTCTTTGTTCTTCTGCAACAAGACTCCGGCAATAGTATCTTCTGAGGCAAAGGAAAAAATCTGGAACTCTTTGGAATAATCTGGGCTAGTCAGGACGAGGGACCTTGCTATGCAATCCTTGATGCTTCTAAAGGCTTCTTTTCCCTCACTATCCCACTCAAACTTAGCAACTTTTTTAAGTAACTTCTGCATGGGTTTCATTAACTCAGCTAAATTCGGTATGAATCTTCTTCTGTAATTGATTTGACCATTAAAAGACTGCAAGGCTTTCTTGTTATGAGGTAAGGGAACCTTCTTGATTGCTTCAACTCTTTCAGGGTCTATCTTCACACCATCTTTGGAAATAATGTGTCCAAGCAACTTGCCCTCATCTATACCCAAAACTAACTAGGCAAGATTCAAAGAAATACCAAACTTTCTGCACCTTTCAAACACTTTCCTGAGATGCCCTATATGATCAAATCTTTCTTTGGAAAACACCGCAAGGTCATCTTGATAGATTTCAATTATCTTTCCAATTAACTCATTGAAAGCATAATCCATAGCTCTTTGGAAAGTTTCACCCACATTCAGAAGACCAAAGGGCATCCTTAAATACTCAAACATTACCCAAGGTGAAGTGAAAGTAGTCTTATGTCAATCTTCTTTTTAACCAAGGCTTGGTTATACCCAGAGAACCCGTCAAGCATAGACATCATGCTTGACCCCATTACTCTTTGTAATAGGGTCTCCATATCTAGCAAAGGATAGTTATCTTTTATGCATGAGATGTTCAAATTTCAGAAATCAATGCAAATCCTCAACTGTCCATTCTTTTTCCTAACACAACCAAGTTCGAGCACCATGATGAATGTCTTGTTGGAGCAATGATACCTGCTGCCAACATTTTTTGTAACTCTTGTTGGACCATGTGAGCTAACTTGGGGTTTATTCTTCTAAGCTTCTGTTGAAAGGGTTTGGAATCTAGCCTTAAAGGGATTGTATGCTGAAGCACATCATCTCGATAAGCTTTAAGTTCATCATATGTAAAAGCAAACACATCTCTAAATTCCTTTACCAGCTCAATCAAAAAATTTCTCTCTTTCTCAGAAGTCCCTTTTCGATTTTTATTTTTCTTGGCTCTTCTTCAGTGCCAATGTTTATTTCTATGTAATCCTCCTGTTTGTTGGTTTCTTTATTCTTACACCTGTCTTTCCTATTAAAACCTCTTTCCCATTCCACTATTTTCTTGGGAGCAGGATTGCTAGGCTGCTCATCTTCCCCTTCGTAGGATTCGTCCTTCTGAAAGCTAACTTAAACGTCGGAGAACTCTTTCATGTTATTGATGAAATTTATTATTTGCTTATCGTCCTTAAACACTTTCCAATGATTCACGTTGTCTGGGACAGAGGGGCTGAAATTTATTTCAAACTTCCCATTTCCCTCTATCAACTCTTCAGTGAACTCTAAGGTAGAAGCTGCTACTGCTAATTTGTTTGCCTCACTGTTTTCTAAGCGAGGCACTGCCATGAGGTCTACAGCATCAAAACATTCCATGGTGTCCCATTCAGCATTCTTATACTGTTTTAGTCTTCCCCACTTGCAGGCAAACACATTCTTGACTTAGGAAACAATCAAGTCCGAATCACCTTTGATACTTAACACCTTAATGCCCATGTCCTTTGCAACTTCAAGCCCTAGAAGAAGTGCTTCATACTCGGCTACGGTATTAGATGCATCAAATTCAAGGCTAAAAGCAAAGTTAAACTTCTGGTTTGATGGTGAAGTTAGGACAATCCCTGCCCCTTTTCTTGACTTGGAAAAAGCCCCATCAAAACTCATCCTCCATAGTTCATCTGCTTCTTCATTCTTGGCTTTCTCTCTAATGGGTATAAGGTAGTTAGCATAGATGGCATGGTTTCCCAAACTATCCGTCTCGCAGATGTATTCATTATCAGGGTCATCAGGCTCTTCAACATGATACTTCCTTTCCTTTTCCCTATACAGTTTGACATGTGCATCTTCAGAAGTTGTAATCATGGCATAGGTCAAATCCATTTGGATAGATCCGCCAAGGGAGGAAGCCCACCTCCTAGACAACAACATTCCCCATATATCAGGTACATCTATGACTATAATGTCCATGGTCACACCAATGTCTGGGTAGGCAACTAACTTGACGGGAAAAATCAAAATTATACCCACAACATCAATTTCCCTTGAGTTCATGGCACACACATTTTCATACGGTCTTGTTATCTTTAGACCCATTTTCTCCATAACTTTCTTGGTCGTGATGTTAGAGGATGCACCCGAATCAAGCATACAATTGTGCAACAACCTATCATTTGCAATCAACGAAATGTAGATAGGAGGATGATCTTCTTTGTTGGGATCTCTACTATGCAAAACAACAGGAATATCTTCATTGATATTATTTTGTTTCTTAGTAGGACTCTCAACCGGTTTGTTCACAATTGTCTATTTTTCCTTGTTGAATACCTTCTCCTTAATTTTTTCAGTAATTGCTTCTTTAGGTTTCTCAACATTCTTTTCCTTAGGTTTTTCTAAGGTTTTCATGAAAATATCCCTTTGACTAGGAATTTTCAGGATCTCAATTATTGGGACGGGGATTTTAGCACTAGACAACCAATTACCTAAATCAATATTAAGATCTACATGGGGAGAGATTTTTACCTTTGGTATGTGTTGATATGATTTAGTTGGGATGACATTCCTTTTTCTTTGGTAGGCCATGCCTTTATACTTCTCAAGGATCTGCCCAAGAGTAGGTTTTTCACCAAAAATCTTTGTAGCATTGTCCTTCTCCTCACTAGATGCTTGTTTTGACTTTTCTTTGGAGATAGGATGGACAGTCCTGGTATTATTATGTATTCAGGATATCTAGGATAACCCACAAAATTTTCTCTCTATCTGTTCCTGCTTCATGGTGTAGCAAAAATTTGGACAAGTAGATTCTTCATGGAATTCTTCACACGGTCTGCAATAGAAAGGAACCTCATCAACCATGTTGTTTGTTTCAAGTTGGTTAGGAGGTCTCTGCTCTTGGGGAGGATACTTCTTCTTCCACTCTTGATTTGGCCTTGGTTGAAAACTTCTTTGATTTTGAGAAATGTGAGTTTTCTCCATGGTCATCAATCTATTTTGGAAAGCGTTCAATTGGGAAGTATGGTTGACCATCATCTGTTTCATCAATTCTGTTATCTCCTTGATGGAATCCTTAATCTGATCTTTATCTTCTGGCTCAACTGCTTTTCCCTTGGAATCATGTGATTTTGAAATGGACACACTACTTCTAGAAAACCCAGGTAGAATGGATTTTCCTGATCCTTGCATGTTTCTATCTATTTTTTCAGCAGTTTGCATAGTGCCCTGAAGGGTTGTTGGCTCCTTGTCTGAGTCGGTATCTCATTTCTCCTTCAAAGGCATCTATGTAGTAGATGAGAATCGATGCATTAGGAGGTTTAATATCTTTATGCAGTCTTGAAACTAAATCATTGACCTTTTTATTAAACTCCTCGATTGTCTCATTTTCTTCTTCTTAGTCTCAGTCAAGGCAACTAACAGGTGTTTTTGTCCAATGGACCAAGATAAAACCCCCAAGGGAAAACCTGTTTTCATAGTGAGAGAGCTTTATTAATTTATCAGACAAAAATTTACAACCCCAGAACAGTAGTACTTATCTCTTCTTTTCTCGAAATTCGTGACGAATAACTCTCTGACAAAACTGTACAAACTACTCATTAAATAGCCTCGAAATCTGTGCACACGTGTGGGACTGTACGGACTAGTACGGTCTAACAACATACAGGTTGCATCATTAAATATCCTCGAAATCCATGCCTTGTACGATCACTGACAACAACATTAAATGTTGTACGAACTACATTAAATACAGAACGAAATCTTCTCGATTTCTGTGCAACTTGTACAGACATGTACAGTATGGTTCTTCTCGATTTTCGAACCAATAAATAACTCATCCTTCCTCGATTTTCGTGCCAATAAATAACTCATCCTTCCTCGATTTTCGTGCCAATAAATAACTCAGCCTTCCTCGATTTATGTGCTAGCTTTGTCTAGAAAATTTCAGAATTAATTGGGAAATGTGCCCACTTCATAATTCTGGAATTTTCTCTCCTGGTTCAAAATCTCTTCAAACGCTCACTCTCTCCTTTTTCTTCTTCTCTCCCAAAAATATCTTTTAGAATGATCACAATAAATGAACTTTTGCCTTGCCCTAGCCTTTTTGTTCATGGTAACTTCCCGTGCCCATCTAATAGTCAAGATTAGATTAGATTAAAGGTTGACATTAAATGCTCCATTAAAAATAATTAAATGATATTCAGTGCACTCATATCATTTAATAAAGTTGAGCAACCCCTTTTTCTATTTAATCACTCACTTAACTTTTAAATTTGAATTTAGGAAAATACCCACTTAACTTTTTAATAAAGTCACTTTAAAAATATAAAGTGCAGCTCACTTCATTAAATGCACAAAATGACTAGGAGTCACATTTAAGTGTCCTTGTCCACCCCAAGGCAACTCTAGGTGGGAAAAAGACTTCCTAGGTAACTTTTAAGCACTCCCTCTTACCGAGGAAGGTGTTTTTCACCACTCCCAACTTATCTCTGAAGTAGACATGCTTCCCTCTACCCAAAGCCTTCGCGAGAATGTCAACCACCTGCTCATATGTCGAAACATATTGCAAACGAACAGCCCCTCTCTGAACATAATCCCTGGTGAAATGATATCTAATCTCAATGTGTTGTAGACACTGAGAGGGGGGGTGAATCAGTGTAAAGCAATTTTTACAACTTTTCTTGACCTGTCACACTTAACTACTAATTCATCATTTCATTGTTCTACCAATCTCATAATCATTTCATATCATTCACATATCATAGCATTTAACTCATCAAGAACCATAACACAGAAGAACACCACACCATATAAATTTGTAATATTTTTATATTAGTTTGGTTCGACTACAACCGTTAGGCAAAATCAACACCTACTGATACATAGAGCACCTACTCTGCATCCAGGACCCTGCCTGGTTTTCTTAGACCCTGCTAAGAAGGGTTTGAGGTATCCTAACATCAAAAGCAAGACAAGCTTGCATTTACAATTAAGGTTCACTGTCATCATACACAAGACATCTCTGTCACATCATCAACACTGCTCATCATTACAACTGTTGGACATCTACTGCTGCAAAGTATCCTCTGGTCAGTACATCTTCTGCTGGTCAACACAGCTCATTAATCTTTGATCATCATTCTTCACTGCTGCTCTTGAGTACATTTATGCCAAGACCAAGACAAAAAGATATTCCTGCCCTCTTATCAGTCAACCATGACACTGCTTTAGCTTCTCTTGCAAAAACTGCCATCATAGGATATGCATGATTGTGTATCAAGCTGCCACTATAAATGTGTTGAGAAAATAACCCAAACAATGTCCACACTAGGACTGTGTAGAAGCAGTGTGAACCTTCATAGTCCTCAGCAAGTCTCAGAGCAAGTCCCAGTCAAAAACAATTTCAAACTGTATGAACAACTTAGCAAGTAATGCATGTCAAGTTCTCATACCTTGACTGTGTATGTGTGCTGTAGATGTCCCTCAATCAATCTGCCTTCACCAGTATTGTATATTGCTGATGCAGTTTCAGCAGCAAGAGCAACAGGATCTTCTTATCCAGGTGGTTGCTTAACAGTCTTAGTCTTGGAACCAACACAGCTCATACCAAAATCTATTACATAATCCAATAGTGCAAGTGCTACAAACCTTCAGGTGTTCAGAATGTACCAATCACAGACTTCTGTATAAATACTATATGCTGTACATTATATGCCACTGTCCATAGATACACATTATCTTGTATATACTGTTCACATAAGATTTCACCCCATATGTAGACTTATCATTGCACATAATGTCTGCTTGTTGCAAAGTACCATTGCTCATGCCATATGTTCAAGTCATGAAGGCATCCTATCACTGTCAATCTGATCATCTCTGTCATTGATTATCTCTGTCAATTTGTCAACTCTATCACAGTCATTTCTTCCTGTGATCTCAAAGTTGAACACCTCCTGTAGTTTACTATCCCCAGGTCATCATATAAATTTAGTTATTCGAATGTATGCTCAGAACATTCTATGCAGCGTCGTATCCTTTGGAGACACTACACTCAATTTCAATTCATCAACCCAAAATTTAGAACAAATCAAAAGGATATACCCAAAAACTACTGTAATCTCAGCGTGAGGGAGTAATGAACCCTACGATTTCCCACATCCTGCGATCTTACCCACATCCTGAATTTGATCTTTGTCGTTTTCTTTTTAGCGAATATCCATGAGTTCTTATGAATGGCGCACCCATCTATCCACTTCTTCATGTAAAATTTCTCATCATCTTCTATAACTTTTCTATAACTTTCAACTAGCTAATTCAGCAAACTTTATCTTCGATAGTACATAGATTTTTTGTGAAAACCAAAAATCAAGTATTCATAACATACTTTCAAGTTTCAAATTTCAACTCCAACTGCAAACTTTATGGTCATTAAAAGTTACAGGCTAAAAGCCCTAGCAATTTTCAAGGAATTTTTTAGAGATTGGGATTTTTGAATGCAAAGGAACAAAAGAATACTTGTATTTGTTCAATGGAACCATAAACAATGAAAATCCATCCACTCTATGGCAACTAGATACGATGCTCTTGATGTACTTTCTAGCTGATTTTGAATGTAATAAATAATGCACTTTCAACAAAAGAAAAAGAAATGAAACTATAAACATGGAATCATAAGGAATTCTCCATAGCTTGAAATCTTTTACCAAGGCAAAGGCGTGAACCGTAAACAATGAAAACCATCCGCTCTATGGCAGATAGATACAATGCTCTTGATGTACTTTCTAGCTGATTTTGAATGTAATAAATGATGCATCTTCAACAAAAGAAAAGGAAATGAAACTATAAACATGGAATCAAATACCTTCAAGGAATTTTCCATAGCTTGACATCTTTTACAAAGGCAACAGCATGACCATTTCATTCAAGCTACTAACAAAAAGGGTGAGGAGAAAAAGATTAATTTCGTCTTCCATGTTTCTTAGCTATAGCGGTTACCTTTTTAATAATTTCCTCTGGACTAAAGATTGTATGGCTTATAGGAGTAAAAACATCCACTCCCAGATTTAATGCAAATTCCTGGTAGAAACAATGAATTTAATCAATGCAAGACAAATGAAGTACTCCAGAAAGCGATAAACTTGAAGAGATACAAATTTATACATTCAAAGGAACTAGAAAAAGTGAAACATGCTAAAATTAGAAAATCTTCAAATAACTTAAAAATGTCAGCATTTAAGACTTCCCTTGAAAATGGGAAGTCCTCCAGTCAAGAGTAATAATCTACAAATGTATCATGGAATTTTTGAAGGTGTAAATTTTAAATCTTATCAATGAAATACTGGATTTCTGTCAGACCTGTGATAATCAAAAGGCTAAGATTGTAACTTTTAAACTATCATTATGTGACAATTATTGTTGTGAAAAAATTTGACTTGTGCATTGCAGGTTCTAAACAATGCACCACATGACAGTTTTCAGTCACTGAAAATGCACTGAATACATTTCCATAGGAAGTTTGTGAGAGAAACATTGACTCTTCAAAATATTTTCACCGTACTTAGTTCCAAATGTTCTAGAATTCTAGTCACGTTAATTTGAGCACGAATTTTATAAGATAGATATGTTTGTTGAAGAGTCAAACATTTACACATTATCTAAATTTAGCCATACTCACACGCAGACTTGCAAGACTAACCCAAATATGATGGACCTTTCATGCAGCAACACCATTGTTTTAGGGTCAGAGAGAAACCAATACACAAGATGAACTTTAGAGACCTCGCTTGGCATGATGACATAATGTATGTCTCTTGGATTACTAACAAGCTTGTGAGGGCCATATCCAACAAGCATTTTCCATGTAACAGTGTTCCTTGAGCAACTATCTTCTAGAAAATTATAAAGCAAAATACAATGTATATGGTTGAGGCAAGCAGACTCTACATTTGAACATAGCATGACCTTGGGTTTATTTCCTCTCCATCGTTGTTATTTAATCTAATTGGGAAAGACATTTCCCTTAACAAAGAAGGTAGCCTCAGGGTCCCTTTGTTTAGGCTTTGTCCCCTTGTTTAAGCTTTGATTGGTTCTGCATTTGATACTGCCATCATTTTATAAAACAATCTGTCAAATTGTCAAGAAGTCAGAAAAGAGACTCTTCAACTGTAATAAAGCAATGTAAAAAAGAAACAATGGGAAAATACAGCGTTGTGTGATTGGCCTGTTATAGATGGCTGTTTAAATAAGGAATAGACCACATATCCATGCTCAAGGAATCATCCAAAGACAAGGTGTGGCATGGGAAAATGGCTAAAAATAAATTTTGCTGCACCTCCACCATAAAATTAGCTTCACAGGCATCTTTTGCATCTAGAAAGTTCCACCACAACTTTGCCTTTAATTACTTTTTTCTTCTCTCTAATCAGTATCATAATTCATAATTCATGAGAGAAGACAGTAGAGGCATTTTTGTCTTTGTGATCGTATGAAAACACCTCAAGAATTTTGATGCTCTTTCATGATTTCTAGAGTATGATATTATGTTGAAGAACACACTGATATTTTTCAGCATGTTACATTTTAGTTTTAAATAGGCATTCTCAATTGCTTAGGCTTACCAAAATATGACTGGGAATGTTTTAAGTAACACTTGCATTCCATAAGGCCAATCATATTCCCGCCGATGCTTAGTTGAGGGAGAGAAGGTAAAACAAGATAATTTATTAATGTCTAATGAATGACCATAAAGTTGGTTGGTCGGACACTAAAGTACAGCCAGATTTAGTTAAGAGACAGAAACTTGGCCACATATATATAATTGCAACAACAGTACATCCATAAAATTGATTCTATACTTTGGCATCATACATTGCATCAGTACAATTTACAGCTACCAAGTAAGTTGACTTACTAGGCAAATGAGTATAAATTATCTAGTTGTCGAGAGCATTCAAACCTTAACAAAGCTGTCCCTTTTTTGCGCATAAGGCTCTATGTCAAATTCATAACACAACTTCTTGATGCTCCACTACAAGGGGAAAAAGTAACGTTAAATCTCAGAAAACTATTTTGAAAAGGACATTTTATAAGAGACTAACTTCAGTAAATCACAGATATCTTCAAAGGATTAAAAAGAATAATTTTAAATGTTATCTGAAAAGCAGATTAAATTGAGAGAAACGAACACAGAATTCTAAATCACTCTAGGCATTTTAGTTGTGTGTCTTCACAATAAGGGCTCTACTGTACATATTTAAAGATGGTTCTCTAGACAAAAAAGATGCAACAATATATATATATATATATATACACACCACTTTATTCGGGAAAAAGCTTCACTGTGTTACCACCCCATTTTGACAGGGTTGTCCACAGAAAACAAAAGATCCTGAGTTTGTGCACACAGGTTGTTGCTTGGGTTTTCCTTCAGCAAAATACAATCTGCCACAGCCTGCTAACACAATAGCATGTTTAAATTTTTCAGCTATGAACAACAACAGCGTTTCAAGAAACAATTTCAATTCTTCAGCAGAGGTCCATTTCGTGGTGGTATATCTGTACAAACAGAGTACTGCTATGGGATGAAGGATCAAGATTCAGGAAATCGTGATTTCTGTGATGGAGCCGCCATTATTGAAAAATTTGAAGGGTTGATTCCACGAATATCCTATTGCACTGCTACAGTTCTTGCATAAAAAAAGGGGAAACCATAGCTTCAAAAATGGTTGTCAAAATAACACTGTTTAACAGCCAGTTTGTGGTCTATACCATTCTGTGTGCATAATGCAGAGTATAGAGGGCATGCTTCAAACCACAAAAGTGAAGGCGGACACTGTTTCATCAACGAGCAGAAATGACAGCAGATTGGCACAGCCAAAGCATTGCAAAAGCAGTCCCTGGAAGGTCACTATACAAAAATTGGAATTTCTGTTAGAATGAAGTTACAATCTTTGCTGTTGCAACAGAGATATATGAAAAAATGACTTCGTGTCTAGCAAAGGGATCAACATCTCGAGCAGCTGGAAACTCAGGCATCAACTCACTCCTGTTCAGACGCTGAAATGCAAGTTGTAGATGATGCTACTCTTCAACGTTTCTTGTATGCTCGGGAATCAAATATGGAAAAAGGTTGAGAGTTTCTTTCCCATTAAGCTGAATAGAAAAATCATGTTGGGTTTTTGGATACATATTGGTCATCTCTTTCATGGTTGCATGTTTCATTATAAGCTGTAGAGTAAATCTAACATAGAAGGCTATATTCTAGTCCATTGGGCAAGCATTTGCAGTTGTCAAGTTGTTTGTTGACGTTATGTTTTCGAAACATCTTAGGAGCAATAGACAGTAGTCAGTTATACTTATATTCTCCTTGTCTTTGATTATGGAACGTACTAGATTAATCTCACTTGTGTGAAACGCAAAGCCCCCTTGAGTCCTCTTTTGACTCCATTCTCCCTTCTGGTACTAACATTGGTCTTCCCTCGAGGACTGATCCTCCCTTCCTTCCCATCACTCAATCAAAATACCTTTTTTTATTTACTGTTTATCTAAGGCAGCCTCTTCAGTTCACCTTGCCCTTTGCTGCACCTACCATAGCGATCCTACCTTAGGGAAACCCCCCTTGAGTTGGAGAAGAGCCAACCTGAAGCGAGGAAGAGAGGAGTGTGGTGACATTGGCTTCTCTCTTGAGAGTTGTCATCGAGCTGGTGTGCTTACTTTTTGGGCTTCAGCACATGCATGTCAGTTTTGTTTGACAACATTTTGGTGTCGTTGCCGAGGACGAAGTCTAGTTCCCGAAATTTGAAAACTGTGCTTCATTGACATTTGTGGGAGATTACATTGCAAATTCTTCTTCTCACAGGGCGACTCCACAAAGGGGCAAAGCCCTTGTCCATTTGCAAATTTAAAGATCATATTGGGTGTAGAGGTGAGCACACTCATTGGAAGGCTTTCAAGCTCACCTTGGCAACTCCACAGATTGGTATGAGGTATGACTATATACATTTTTCAGATTTAGTACCTCATTATTTGATTTATGGATGATGATACGGAAAAGCCACGTGATATTTGGCATGAAGCTTATAGCCCGCTGGATTTCTCAAAAATCCATGGATTTACTAATGAGTGCTACAACCGTGGGAAGGTGCATGACATTCTTCTCGAATTCCATGGAAATGACGGTGTTTCAGCCACCCATCATATTGCCTCTCTCTGCAAACTGATGTCTGATTTTAATGTTCATCATGAGGATGATATTATGATCGTTTTTGCTATAACTTTGGAAGGGAATGCAATAATCTGGTTCTATGGCCTTTTGGATGAATCCATAGATTCAGTGGCAAAGTTTTTCGAGAGGTTTCTCCTTCGTTGACATGATGGAACAGTTGATGAGATTGAGCAGCTTGCTAAAGAATATGATGCTCTCATCCCTAGGGTCCATCCTGAGCTTAAAGAACAAACCATTGAAGATCCAATCGAGGAAGCACTACAAAGGCCTTTGGTTGAAGATATTACTGAAGAGATCCCAAATATGGCTATAATAGAAAAGATTGAAGATGTGAAGCTGCCCCAAGTTTATGAACAACTTCATGATGAAGAGCTGGAGCTGCCTCAAGTCTATGTCACTAAAAATGTTCACAAACAGTTTTATGATGAAGATTTTGAGTTGCCTCAGGTTCATTTCATTGATGGAGATAGTAATAGTTATTTTACAGATCAATCGGAGAAGCTTTATGATGGAGGTCTGTATTTAAGCCCTATCAGTCAATGGATAGAGGTTTCTTGTGCACATTCTGAGTTTTTCTACCGAAACTTTGTTGAGTGCTTATATCCTAACAATCTGATGTTTCAATTCAACTTTATTCACGAGCAGATGTTAAGACATCTCTGTTTTATTATGATTATGTTTTTGTCTCTAACCAAGCACAGAAAAAGGCAACTTGGCATAGATAAGATGCAGGAATGGCTCCACTGGTTGTATGCATATACTTAGCATTCTCTTGGCATCTGATAGGTAGGTAGGTTAGAAAAAATAAAGCCCTTGCATGAGCATTTAAAATTTGTAGTATGCTTGTCTCTGATTTGTAATAAGTGTGTGGGATGTGAATTAAGCCATCCCACCACATTTTCTTTTGAGGCTGGTCTGCAATACTCAAAAATGTTGAGGTCCTCGTGTACTCTTTCAAAGAGCACACGTCCCCATATGGAGCCAGATGTCACCACCCCATTTTGACAGGGTTGTCCACAGCGCAACAAAAGATCCTGAGATTGTGCACACAGGTTGTTTCTTGGGTTTTCCTTCAGCAAAATACAATCTGCCACAGCCTGCTAACACAATAGCATGTTTAAATTTCTCAACTATGAACAACAACAGCGTTTCAAGAAACAATTTCAATTCTTCAGCAAAGGTCCATTTCGTTATGGTATATCTGTACAAACAGAGTACTGCGATGGGATGAAGGATCAAGATTCAGGAAATCATGATTTCTGTGATGGAGCCACCATTATTGAAAAATTTGAAGGGTCGATTCCACGAATATCCTATTGCACTACTACAGTTCCTGCATAAAAAAAAGGGAAACCATAGCTTCAAAAATGGTTTTCAAAATAACATTGTTTAACAGCCAGTTTGTGGTCTAGACCATTCTGTGTGCATAATGCAGAGTATGGAGAGCATGCTTCAAACCACAAAAGTGAAGGCGTTCATTGTTTCATCAACGAGCAGAAATGACAACAGATTGGCACAGCCAAAGCATTGCAAAAGCAGTCCCTGGAAGGTCACTAAACAAAAATTGGAATTTCTGTTAGAATGAAGTTACAATCTTTGTTGTTGCAACAGAGATATATGAAAAAATGGCTTCGTGTCTAGCAAAGGGATCATCATCTCGAGCAGCTGGAAACTCAGACATCAACTCACTCTTGTTCAACTTCAGACGCTGAAATGCAAGTTGTAGATGATGCTACTTGTTATTAAATAATTTTGCACTTAGTGGATTTTCGTTGAGTTGCCAAAGTATTGAACAAGTACACTTGCTCATGATCAGAGTTAGGAAGTCCGCCAGCCTTTTTCGGGGAGTCTGTTCAAATTTTTTTGTAACACATGTCCATACCCCCTTGGGGAAATTGTAAAAAATGTCCTAGAATTTAATTTTTTATAAAAGGCTCGGCTTCCCGAACTTAAGCATCAAGCTGACTAGCCCAGAGTGTTTTACCTTGGTTATTATTGGTTGTTGAACAAACGACTAATAATTTCTAAGTTTTTCACTCACACCTCCAAAGCTAGGGTAGTCATCTTGGTGTTTCGGCCTTAGGAGGTTATTAGAGCCTTTGTGCCAGTGTTTTTCAACATGCTAGGCATCCGAATTGAGTCGTATGAACATGTACTAGGTCCCCCTAGAGTTTCGTTTGATTCCGAGAAGAAAAAAAAAATTCTCGTTTTTTAAGCCATTTTTTAATGGTTTAAATGGAAAAATTCAAAATGTAAAAGAAGTATGATCCGGAGTCTGTTTTTGGCGTGGTTGGGCTCATTTCCAAGCCTAGAGCAGCATCTCTACCCCAAGGGCCACTTTCACTATGTTTCGTCCAGCCAAAGCATCCTGAAAGACATCATTTGGCTAACATAGCATCAGAGTAGCATTTAATTGCTAATTTTGGAGAGAATGCACCAAAAGTCAAATAATTAAAAAGTCAATTTTAATTAAAAAATGGTGAATGGGTGATTGGGCATGTGGGCCCTTTTGGTATACGACCCTCTTCCACTTAGTAGCAAGCTCAAACTTTGGATAAAAAATGATGCTACGAATTGTTATTTGAGAAGGGTGACGCTAGCATGTGAGTGGCATTTGAGGACCCACCCTTGTGTGGAGGGGTGTGAGTAGGATTAGTGGACCCCCTCCACTTTAAGATTATGTTAAGGTAAAACCATGGTATAATTCCATGCATGCGAATCATGGTAAAGAGGGGTGACGTCAAACTCCAATGAGGCTAGCGTGAGGCGGATGGTGGAGCCCTCCTCATTTTCAAATAAGTTTTAAACATTGGCATAACATATGATTCAGTGAGAAGAAGCATGAGGAAGGCTCACGTGAGGGTCCACGCTAGCCTTTTGTAGCAAAGGGGGAAGGAGGGGTCCACCCCATTCGTTATTTAATTAATTGATTGGTTAAAACAAACTTTGGTCTTCTCTTTTAAAGGCTAGCGCATAACATTGGAATGACATCAACCTCCTCGTGTTAATGAAATGGAAGCTCACGCGTGATTGAAGGATGCCGATTTGGTGATTTGGCAATTAGATGGAGTTGGTTGGAAACTCATTAAGAGTTAACTGAGAGAGGTGTCAATCACCTATGCAGTTTAACTCAGTCCTCAGTGTCAAGCTCACTTCAACTTAGCTTAGCTCCGGGTTGATTTTCAGTTAATTAATTCCCCCCTGGGTCTATTTTTTTGTATAAATAAGAGGCCCTCCTCCTCATTCTAGAAGGATGGAAGGGACCTCTGCCTATTGTAATGTTGTCGAGATTTTAAGGAATAAAGTTGAAGACTTTGGAGGTCTATTGTGTGCAATTGAATGAATGCTTGTGCTATGAGGTGACATTGTAGAAGTTTGATTTTATTTGCTAATATTATTGATGGATCTAGCTTAGAAGGTTTTTCTAAAACACGTAGGGTAAACATTTACGGTTGTTAATTTGTTTACTTGTGCTTGCTTTCAAGAGGTAGGAAAGTAACCAAATATACTGAGTTGTATTGAGGTTCTTTTGATTTTTTGTTTTCATACACACTAGATCTAATATTGTTGTGCAAGTATTATCTCATAGTTTTGCAAGTCACAGATTCGAAAAGGGATTAGAACTTGTTGCCACCTAATTCGCACCTCGGGTCATGTGGCAGAAATCTTCAAGCCACTGGGTACGACCTTGGGGGCAAGCAAGAGTCAAGTGTTGTCACTTGATCTTGACTCCTCCGTCTAGGTTGTCTCCTAGCGAAGCCAAGGGGGGTGGTCCCTAGTAAAATAAACTATGGTGTTTAATCTATGAAATAAAACAATTAGTCTAGGAGCTGAGATGAAATAAAATATCACAACTAAGATGAACTACAAATGATATAAATAACTAGCACATCAAATAACATTCCACACAACACATAAATTAACTTAAGCATAAAAACAAATAAGATTGCCAAAATAGACTAGTGCTAATGGAGTGCTTGTGTAAGGGTTGCTAGTGAAGTCTCGTGAAGTATTGCAGTTGTCTCAGTTGGTCAATTTTAAGATTATTAAATGAGTAATCAAGGGCATGGGTTAATTGTGGGTTTGGCCCAACAAGTCAAGTCCCTTCGAACTGAGTGCTAAAGCGGTAATACCAAGTGTCCAACGAGGTGAGGATGAACCTGCTTGGAGTAGCCCCCTGACTCTGTAGTAGTTACCCTTTGCAACCTCCCGAGTTCTCAAGAAAATCACTTGTATGGATTTTCTTATTTAATCTAGTAACTCGTATCCCTTTCTGATACAGCCAACTGATCAAACAAGCTGCAGCAGTGTAGAGCATACGGGGCCTTGAAGTCTTAGATATTTTAAGTTTTTTTTTTAAGCTAAGTGTGAGTTTTTTAAATCTCGATGTTGATACTCTCGTTAACTGGAAACCCCCCTTGAGTTGGAGAAAAGCCAACCTGAAGCGAGGAAGAGAGGAGTGTGGTGACATTGGCTTCTCTCTTGAGAGTTGTCATTGAGCTGGTGTGCTTACATTTTGGGCTTCAGCACACGCATGTCAGTTTTTGGTGACAACACACTACAAGGCAAGATTGTTTTAAATTTTACTGCAATAAGACTACAAAGTAATATTCTAAATACATCTTTCCAAATGTCATAAACATTCCAAACCCTAGGTACTATCCTTATGTTCTCATCTAAACAAAACTGCTATTTAAATGCATAAATTAAATTCTTTCACATGGAAATAATCATACACATAGTTGGAAAGTAAACAACAGAAGCATAAACACAATACACTAATAATTTACTCCTCCAAATCAGTTTTCTTAACAAATCAAAGCTTACAAAGAAATCTCCACAACTGTCAAACTAACAACTGTACGATACACCCTGTTGTTGTCTAATCAACACCTCCAGGTGAGAAAAATCTTAACTAACTAGACATGTCCTTGGAGGCAAGCCTCGAGTCAGGTCATTGTTACCTTGACCCCTCCGTTTAAGCCAACTCCTAAACAAAGCCAAGGGGGGTAGTCCCTCTATAAAAAAATCTAAGGCTTAAAGCAAGCAAGAACTTAAGAGGTAATACAACAACTACAAAAGATATGAATATAGATGCATACTTGTAAAGTAAAGCAAATGTAGCAAGATATAGAGATCTACAATATCAACAAGAAGCAAATCTAAGATACTTGATTAGTGTTCAAAGCATGAACAAGATATAGCAAGACAAGACCAGTGATTTTAAGCAAAAAAGTAACTGAGACGTAAGCAAATCTAGATACTACTTGCACTGCAGGATTATAAAGCAATATATGATATGATGATCAAAATGTGCGTTGAACTACACCTTGAACTAACAAAAAATAAATGTGATTTAATTTACTAAAGATTGTAGTTAGTCCCTAGAACTAGATTGTAGTCAATAGGACCTAGATCTAGATTTGTGTATAACAACTAATCTTTGAAAGCAACACAACTAACAAAATATTCTAGGAAAAGTAAAGTAGAAAATACAACCAATAGGCAAAGAGATACTCTTGCCCAGTGGACGCAAATTTGAGAACCGTCAATGTCGGGGAAGCACCAGCCTAGGGTTTAAATTCACTCAAACAATGAAGTAAAAATCGTCGATTTTTCGGAAAAATCGCAACTTTTTCCTCGTCGAAAAATCGGCTAGGAAAAATTGCGACTTTTTACAAAGAGTAAACATCGCGATAACATCACGCCACAATGGAAAAAATCGCCAAGGATGCTTTATCACAGTTTTAAAAACTCTTATTTTTTTTTAAATTGATCAATTTTGAGCAAGGGAAATTGAAGTCGACAATACCAAATGGTAATGTTAAATTCTTAAGGTAAAAGTGACATTCCCTTTATCTTTCATTTTCCATCCTTTTAGTTAAATTTTTAACATTACCATTAATTGTTTCAAGATGTTTAAGAGTGGTTCCAACCGCATCGGACTTCATGCGCAAAAAGTAGAGTTTTGGATCCCATTTAGAATTCAACAGACTTGATGGTTTTCAGGATTTCAGGATTGCAATGTTTCCACTAGATTCTATCATGTATGAGGGTAAGGGATTGGAATTTAATCAAACACATCAAACTCTCTATGTACCTTGATGTCGGTGGTGTTGATGCCTGATTGTTGAAGTTGATTGAACTCCTCCATCATGGCCATAATAAAAAATGCACCCTTCAGCCAAGTAAAATCACTTATTAAGCATGGGAAGATCTCTCTACCTTATTTTAAAACTTGGATTAAGAAGTTTCATCAAAATTGTAGGGTGTTAACCTAAGTCACCGGACACGTCCAAATAGGCCACCGTGTCCCGTGTCATAATGTCGAACACGGGCACGTCCTAGCACGGTGTCAGACACTTGTTTTGGACGTGTCCTGTTTTAGGACACGTCCAAAACATGTGTCCAACACTATTTCAGAAGGAGTCCCAAAATCAGGTAACTGTGTCCCTAAAACAGGACACTTCTAAGTTCTAACCCCATAAAAACTGTAAAAAATTAACTTTATCGTCATTGATTCACATTTTTCAGTGAGGATTGAGCTCTAAGAGGGGTTTTCTTTGCACGTGAAGAGCATTAGAATGTTTTCCATCTTGATCTACCCCATTTTGTATTTGTCGGTGGCATTCCGACATCTATTTAATACATTTTGATTTTGATGACTTAATGAGAAATTTTATGAGTCTATGAGAACCAATTGCACTGATGGAATTATAGCTCCCCATGTTTGTCATCCTTCTCTTTCTCTGTATGCAATTTGTGATGTATTTTATTCTTCCATTTACAATTACATATTACATTGTTTGGTTCTTAATTGTGATGTATTTTTAGTATTCTTCTATGTACATTTACATGTAACATTGTTTGGCTCTTAGCCTCTCAAATCAAGTCAGGGAACATACTAATAAGTATTATGTGGGGGCATACTCCACAAACAACATCACAAGGGGATTCATTTCACATAGGGGAGGTTACCCCCTATTTCTATTTCTACCCATGACATTCAATCTAAATGGCATCATCATTGTAAGTGGAATAATCTAAAATATAAAGGGTGTTTAGTAATGGGAACAGATAATAATAGGGTGTGCCCCCCATCCACGTAATCTAATCAAATAGAAATAGTCCTATTTTGGTTGGTTTTCTTATGCCTCTCGTGGACATCCAATAGTGGGGGCGAGAGAAGCCAATCACCAACCTTTTTCCCTTGTTTCAATAGTGGATTGAGACCTATCTCTTTCCGCTAATGGGGGTTTCAGTTAAGTCTATCATTTCCATATGCATTGTGATTTGTGAATGTGTAATGTGTATTGATTGTAATTTCTATTGAATATTTGTAAATGTTCTAGTTTCTACAAAAATTTGGATCCGAATATATATATATATATATATATATATATATATATAACGTGTCCTCCGTGTCCTAATTTTGGGGGTCGTCATGTCTGTGTCGAACACTCGTATTCTTGTGTCCTCCATGTCCCGTGTCCTCATGTCAGGTGACTTAGGTGTTAACTAATGTCCTCGGAGGATTAACTTCGAGACTCGAGGTAGAGGCAAGGGATAAAGCATATAGGAGGGGGGAACATGGTGTTATTGATGAATAGGATCCCAACATAGACAATGATTTTCATGATTATGTATTTTCAATTTTGATTTAGATATGTATTGGACTTGGTGCCATTTTGACATATTCACCCTTAGATGGTATATACATGACTAGACTTTGCATATTTTGTCTCTAATGGTTTAGAATCATAGCTTGGAATCTTTAATATATATTTTTTCATTAAAATTTTAAATTTTATGTATTTTTTAGTAGTCCAAGTCATTGAAATCAAACCACTCCGAGTTATCTGCATCCATTGCATCTATATATCAATGTTTTCTCCATATTTATGTGCCAATGTGTTTATCTGATGGTGTTGTTGCTTTATATGTTTAAATTTTTGAAAAAAATTAATATATTTTGTAATTTTAAATGTTTGTCGCAGTTTGCCAATTTTTGTTGATTTTTTCACCAATGTTGTCGAGAAGTTGTATTCAGGACCCTTGTTGATTTTTTATCGATGTCGATATTTACTTCATTGCACTCAAAAGATCTCAAATCCCAAGGTATGCCTCAGTCAAAGTGAGTGTGTAGAATTGGTCCCAAAGTTAATTTTAGATGTAAGATTGTAATAGTTTTATCTTGCCTATGGGTTTATAAGTCTTGAAACCCTTAAACTATATTAAGTTAGCATCCATATAAAGGTTGTCAGAAAAAAGAAAGGAAAATATAATTTAAGTTAGATACCAAAAATAAATTTAAATTAGATGCAAGAAATGTAAATCTAATCTCAGTGCGGAAAGTAAATTGCAAAAAAGGTAACTACAAACCATGAACACAAAATTGAATAGGGGGCGAGAGGGATGCGACTGCGAGAGATGGTGGTCTATGCCACTAATCCCTTGCAATTTACAACAGTCCAAAAGGTATTTTGAGAAGGCTTATTGATCCTTTATAGTACAGGAATCGGTAAGTTTACAATAGGATCCGACACGGTCAAATCTCGACAAAAAGAGCTTCCAATTGAGCCTCAACTCTTTCGAAAGGGGGTTGATCTTTAGGGACTAATAAAAACCTACAAAGAAAAGTAATATAACAATGGCCAAAAAGCTAACAAGAGGCTAGATCTGTCTTGTGCAGTCTTATGCTAGATTCATTTGGGAGGTGTAATGTGAGAAATTGTCACCTAGGCCTCAAATGAGCTCCTAACCTACGTTGTTGGAAACACACTTGAAACCAGGGATTACGGGGTTAAAAATCCAATTAAACAAGCATGAAAATGAACTTTACCTCATTGTTTAAGCGTTGTTCGGACAGCAGGAAGCAAGCTAAAATACTCAAATATGCACATAAACACACTGTCATTATAAATATAAGTACTATTCTAAGTGTTTAATGATCTACTTTCATTAAATGCACTTAGAAACAAATGTGCTTTCGGTCTACTTGAAAAATAGTGATTGAATTGAAGGAGATTTCATAAACATAAAAGTAAAAGTCTAAAAGATCTAAATAAACATAGCTTTTAAAATTCTTAAAATCTAAGATGAGCATCTAAATAACAAAAAAAAAAGATTGATTTTGATTGAAGAAGGTTGAGTGAAGAAGATGGAATGCCTTCAAATGGGCAATACAGCTCCAAAGTGGTGTGTTGAGCGACTTGCTTATTGAAGCCACCAAGCTTGAGGGGGTTACGCAAGGTTCACTACCCACTCCTCGATGGGTGAAGACCTGCAAGGTTAGCTCAAATAACAAATGGGAGAGTGGATCTCCCTTCTTACTACTTCCGGTCTATCCTACAAGAGAGGGTTAAACCAAATACCAATACATCTAAAAAAATACCTAGATCTAATAACTTCTCTAGCTATCTACAACAAATTCCCAATAGAAAACTATCTAAAGAGAGCTTTCCCTACTAGGTGATGACACTCTTTCAAGTTTCAACTGCCTAAAGAAGCAATAAGAAATAAATGTATACGAGGTAACTATAATTAACTCATATATTAAGCTTGAAACAATAGCATCCACACAATGAGAACACAACACAAATATAACCTCCAAAGCCCTTCTTTATTAATTCCAATTGAACAAGAGTACAAGAGCTTGAGAACAAGCTTCACTAACAACCAACAAAGAAAAGAGAGGGGAGAGCTTGCTTAAATAGAAAATTAGGAAGAGGTCGACCAAATTTCATGAAGTGAGAGAGCTTGCTTAAAACGAATTCCAGATTGGAACTCCATGCCAAGAATACTTCCTTCTCCCCGATTCAATTATTACCACTGTTAAAAATTCCATCGACTGCCAATAACTCTTATGGTGAATTTCCACCTGCTAACAAACTCTACCAGTAATTTGAGGATACGCTGGACCAAACTTCACATCCACTTTGTTGTCATTAAAAACTTTAATGTTGCGTGCTTAATTTATTGAAACCCCCTTTTTTGGCGTCTTCAGGTAACCGTGGCGTGAGTCTGCAATAATTTCTCCTATGCACCTGACTGCCAACGTTGCTCCAAAAGACTCGACGTTTTGGCTGCCCAGAAAACGCGTGAAGATACTCTAGAAATTGCTATAGCGTGATATCATTCTTTGTGATTACCTGAAGCATTGGTCTCCACTTAGCATTCGGCTATCAATCAACGTGGGATTTGTATATGGATTGATAGAGGTTAACCAATTTGTTTTGACATGGTATCATGGCAATTTCTATAGGATCTCCATCCAAGTGAAGAGGTAAGCCAGGGATGGCACATTTAAAACAACAGTGACTCATGTCCGTATGGGATGAATCCCAATCAATCAACCGCTACAGGAAATGATGGGGCTAATAAATGGATCAGCGCTGCTCAAAAATTCCACGCAGTCACCAAAACGTAAGTGCCTGCCTTATTTCTCTTCTGTGATCACCTGCCAGATGAAACAATTCAAAGTCTCAAATTTTTAGTATCATTTTGCCATCCTTGAGAGATTTGAGGGTACCTTATAGCTGTCCCCTGCTCCTGTCCTATAAACTCAGTGCAAAATAGGGTTGCGCATTGAGGAATGTGTTGCAGCAAGGAGTCAGAGACGAGGCTACATGTTGAGGAATGTGTTGTAACAAAGTGCCAGATATGAGGCTGCATATTCAAGAACATGTTGCAATGGAGAATCCCCAGTAGAAAAATATTTGAATACCTGCAAAACTCTCAGTTGATCCAATGCAGATATGGACTATGGAGAAAACAGAAGTCAGAAAGAACCTAGTTGTAGAGGCAAACTCTGAAAGATCAAGATGCAGAACTATTATGAATCTTTGATAGCAAACTGATATGAGTACTGTTGTGACCATGTCAACATGGGGGTAACGGCTGGGAAGACCGGGGAGCGAGCAGCAGGATCACCGAGCTTCGTATAGCTAGGCCATACACTCACACGGGAGGGTGTTGAGGTTTAGTTGGGATTTGCCCAGTGATTCTACCGTGTAATTGCATTTGCCAGGTTTGGGTGAATTTGCAATGATTGTAACGTTCCATATTTTCTCATAATAAAATATATATCTGACTGTTGCACCGGTTTTCCCATCTTGGGTTTTTTCCGGGGGTTTCCATACCCAAAATCATTGTGTAATTATTGTGATGTGATGTTGTGATTTATTTCTCAGTTTTATATTCCGCTGCATACTGTAAAAGATATTCATGTGTGGTTATCAGTAGAGATCTTGCATGCACTGTTAGCCCTAGTTTGAAAATTAAAAGAAAATTTACATGGTATCAGAGCTCTGGTGAGCTAAAGCTGAGAGATTTGCAGCAGCAGTGATAGATCAGGGGAAGATGTTAGATTTTTATCATTTAATCAATTTGATCAAGGATCTTATCTGAGAGAATAACATGCACAACAATAATCACAAGAGACAAGAGACACAAAGAATTTTCCTCGAGGAAACCATAAAGGAAAAAACCTCACAACTTCCTCAAAGATAGTATGAGCACCAATAGAAAAAGTAAAACCCAAAAATACAAAGATGATCTCCGACAATTGTTTTCTCTCTCACTTGTGCGACCTACTTTTCTCTCACTCATGTGCCACTGTTGAGTGAGTGTGTTTTAAATAGACAGTCTCACTCTCTATTTATACCTGTTTTCCACTTGACATTTACTCTACAAGGTCAACCTCTCTAGGAGAGTCTGTTGCTGCCTAATTCACACTTTAAGATGCAGGAAAGTCACAACCTGCTATGTGTGTCCTTGGGGGCAAGTGAGAGCTGGGGACCACTGTCACCTCAGTCCACAACTCCTCCGTTTAGGCAAGATCCCAACAGAGCCAAGGGGGGTAGTCCCTATGGGAAAACTAAGTTCCAGGTTTATTAATTAATCATTGATTAATTAAAGGGATCGTTTTAAAAAAGAAAGAGGCTAAGACCTTATATAAACAAGACCAGTGCCTATTACAATCGGAGTCTAAAGATATATTATGTCTTTATGGAAAATGAAAGGTTAATCTGTGATTAAACTATGGCTTCAGTGTTCAATAAAGAAATATATGAATAAACAATATGATTATAAACAGTAATGAAATGAAACAAATGTATGGACAAATGAAACAAATTTACGAAATAGCAGAAAATTGTTATGAATACAGATTACTAAACCAGCAGTAAATTTAAAGTATGGAAACGACTTTGAGCAGTTAACATTCACCACATGACCATTTGCAAAATTGAAAATAAATATAACTGAAATGTAAAGTGCTGGAAGTAGAAATTTGTAGTGCAATATTGTAGTAAAAGAGTGCTATGAAATAAATGAATGTTGTAGAACCAGTTTTGAATTGTCTCTTGGTTTATTTTAGTTGATTTTATTAAGGTTTTTCTTCTTGGATTTAAGTTTTAGAATCGGTGGTGTGACTACCCCGATCTAGAACTTCTCCAGCCAAAGAAGGACTGCTGTTGCGCTCAACAAAGTGGGAGCAAAGCCCACCCGTAGCTCACAGGTCAATCCCCAATGCCCCGGTTCTCAACAAGGAGGACGTCGAAGCGCCTAGAGACCGCCCGCAGTCTGCTACCCCTTCTAGCTTCCTGGGGTCACTGTTTTTAGTTGACAGAAAAAGGGCTAGATGGATGCCTATTAAACTAAGACTTCCCTTTCCCCTGGTCGTATCTCGGAGTACCCCGGAGGGTGATAACCGAGTAGAGGAGCAGGATGTGAGAAGTTGTTGTTGGTAAGTTTTAAGAGTAAATTTTGATCTTGATGGTTAAGATGCAGTGTTTATTTTAAAGCGATTAACAAATGACTTGGGAAATAAAATATTTGATTGTAGATTGTAGTACAAGAAAAGGAAAGTTATTCTAATTATCTAAGCCCCCACTTCCCCTGCTTTTCATATCCGGCTTGAAGTCCCTAAAGGGAGATGACAAGCAGATAAAGGATACACAGGTTTGATAGGTTGTATGATTACTTTTAAACAGAAAATTAAAATTGCATAAACTTGAAAGAAAAACACAACAACTACAGTAAACTCACCTCACAACAATCTTTGTGACAGAGATGATGGTCTGCCACAAAGATAGGTGGGTAGCTGGAAATAAAACTAGTTATCTACCTCTTCCTAATCTACTTACTTATAAATTACAAATGATTACAAAACTTTACACAATACCCCAAGAGACTCTCTTTGGGGTTTACAATAAACTGGAAAAATATGAAGAGAGGGTTGAGGGTTTGAACCCCTTTTGAAACGGTGGAAGTTTGAAGAGATTCTGGGCCTATTCGGGCATCAAATCTCCTTCAAAATGTGCATAACCTGTCATAAACCAGCGAGCTATTCTTCGCTGGAAATCATATAAAAAACACTAAAAACTGTTGTTAAAATATTAGTACAAGATTTACAAATTTACATAAAAATATGAGTGAAAAATATTGCAGAAATGAGCGATTTAAAGGGCTGGAAACTATTATGCAGACTGAATGACAGACAAATATTTATTACAACTTTGAGCGCTTCGCGTTCTGATCACAATTGTTTGATCTCAGACGAGGGATACCACGTTTAAGCTCAAAGTGTAGATAAATATAGGCTGGAAATTATACAAATGCAATATTCAAAATAACTTTAAGAATCGGAGGATAAATATCAAAGAAACTTAGCTAAACAGTGTTTAAACAATGAAAATGTAAGCCCTAACTAGTATATAAGAGGTTAGGGCCCTAAAACAAAGGTTACATTCACTATACAGTGAAATAAACCCCTCTTTAGGAAGGCTGAAAGTAGATGGCCGAATTTAAAACTTTGCCGAAATGATATTTGGAGAGATCTCCTTGCTTGGACAACCTGCAAATAAATCTTATGCCTGCAAAATTTATGATCCTAGTGATGAATACCTAACAGTTCCTGCAAAATACTTTGTAAGAAATGTCAAATCATTCATAAGAAAGAATAAAAACACTTTTATTCTTTAATCTCTCCACAAAACACTTTGTGGAGAGCTAACTAGAAAAATATAATAAATGCAAACAAGACAAATACAAGGTTACCTTACAAAGATTCGGATCATGAAAGAGCTTGCAGCATAGTATCCCTCCAAAGAAATTTTTATTCAATGGCCCAACTTGGGCAAATCTTCAATACAAAGTATAGCAAGAGAATATGAGAACAAGAAATTTCCGGCAGCATAACAATAGCATCAATGATCATGATTAATGAGGGAGTGAGCCCCTCATTAAATAGTTGAGACAATCCCCAACTCTTTGAAGATAAATGGTTGAGATTAGATCTAGATTTAGGGTTTAATTCACACCACTAGATCTAGGTATTTGGCTTTCTATTCTTCTCCATTAATCTCCACCTTTAGATTAATTTTTAATCAAAGGCCACAAGCTTAATCCATGTCCAAGTATTCTCTATCTTTAGATCTAGGTCTTTGGATAAATATCCACCATTAGATGAGCTTTTAGGTTAAGAAATAAAAATGGAAAAATCATGGGCCCCAAGGTGGGCGCCCTCCTCTAAACTTGGTGGATTCCTCTACAAGTGGCGCTATCCAAACATGATGTAAAACGTGGGCCCAAACTTAGCTAGCGCCCATCTCCATTTAGCGCCCCTTCTACATGCTTTAGCGCCCCACTAAAAATGGCGTCCATCTTTATTTTGGTAGGGCGCTCCTCCATAAAAACGTGGGCCCTTTTATACACTAGCGCTACCTCTATTGCTAGCGCTACCTCCAAATTAGAATGGGCCCTTCCTTTATAGCGTGGGTCCCTTTTATGACAGCGCCTCCATAGTTAACGCCCACCTCCATTTAGTAGTAGCACCCACCTCATTTAAATGACGCCTCTCTTAACATAAGCGCTCCACTATATAATATAGTGCTTCCATAAAATGATGACGTCTCCTCTAAAAATGGTGGCGCTCCAATGTAGTAGCGCTCTTCTATTATGTGCTCGCGTCTCCAAATATGGGGTTTAACTATATGGATAGCGCCCCTTCTAATTTAGAAACCCTCCACATAAATGCTAGTGCCTCCTTTAGTGAGGTTTTTTCCACTAGCGCCCTCATTTGGCAATGGTAGGTTTTTACATGCCTTTGACTTTAGAACTAGGCTTTAGCCTTTGCCTTTTCAAAAAAATAATTTTAACCTTAGACTTAGGCTAAAATAAAATCTCACCTTAGATTTAATTATTTTCAATTTAATTTTTAAATTTTCCTAAAATTGACTTAGGAAAAATTAAAAATAACTTGAAAAATTAATATCTAGGCCATGGGGGGGTGAAAAACTTTGGAATAAGTTTTCCTAGGCTTAGGAATCCTCAAACCATCTTACCATGGCATTTCTTGATTTTTTACTTCAAAATCAAAAAATGTGAATTTTGACTTAGGGAAATTAATTAATTCCCTAGGAAAAATAGACCTTGCTTAGACAAAAATGGTCTATCTCCTCAACCACTCATCAGAATGACATGGGACTCGAAGTATTGGCTTAGGGGGTTTCATAGCAATTAACTTTGCATTCATAGCCCCTATTACAAAATGCCATGCTTGAGCGATTACATTATTACATCAAAAACTGAGTTAATTAATCACCAAGGGGTGAAATTAATTAACTAGGAAAAAATTAACAACACAACGAAACTCCGCAAGACTCTATACAAGTGTCTAGCATGGTCATGAATCACACTTTGAAGCCTTAGCCACCTCATGGAATTGACTGGTAGAACGCCCGTCACCACTTTGGAGGATTTTGAGTGAAAACCAAACCAATTAAACTCGTTTACACAACAAGATCAATTGGAAATGGAAAAACACTCGATGAGGGGACTTCCCTAACAACCCGTTCCATGGTGTGGCATCCGTATCATATGACCCATACTAGCACATATAATTACATTAATTTTCCCACGCAGGGGAGCGGACATTTCGTTTTACAAAGGGGCAATAGCCCTGCAGAAGTGAAAAATCCTCAGAGTTTTCTAAGGTACAATTATGTACATCCTCATGTACATGGAGTTGCCACCTAGTCGAAATAGGTGGGCAACAGAGTCTAATAACCCTAATATAACTCAATTGTGGGAACTATTGCCACGACTTACAACAGAGGGTTAACCTCAATGAATTTACATGACTTTATTATATTAATGACTCTCCCGATCGGAGGAACAAACATCTCCATCGGGGTACAATAAGAAATATACAAGTGAATACATTCCGAAGTTACAATTACATCAACACTCCCTCTTAACTAGGAATGCATTCTTTTGACACAGTTCATCAGCACAAGTCTTCATCACTGGATCATCATCAAAGTTGTATCATCATCATCACTGTTGCCGCTATCTCGAGCAAATGGTGCTATCTCTCAAATCTACTCGTCATAGGAAGTTCTACAGAGCCAGCCCTTTTTCATGCTAGATGTAGGCCTAGCCTCCTTGTAGGCCTTCATCTACAGTGCCAGCCCTTTTTCATGTTGGATGTACGTCTCATCATCTTGAACACTTATATCAAACCATGGGAGGCCCAGCCTACCACCATGTCGGAAGGGCTCTGCACTTACATCCAACCATGGGAGGCCCAACCTGCCACCATGTCAGAAAGGCACTGCACTTACATCCAACCATGGAAGGCCCAGCCTGCCACCATGTCGGAAAGGCACAGCACTTACATTCGACCATGGGAGGCCCATCCTGCCACCATGTCGAAAAGGCACAGCACTTACATGATACATCTGACCATGGGAAGCCCAGCCTGCCACCATGACGAAAAAGCATGGCACTAATATCCAACCATGGGAGGCCCAGCCTACCACCATGTCGAAAAGGCACAGCACTTACATCCGACCATGGGAGGCCCAACCTGCCACCATGACGGAAAGGCACAACGCTTACATCTGACCATGGGACACCCATCCTGCCGCCATGTCAGAAAGGGTCAGCACTTACATCCGACCATGGGAGGCCCAACCTACCACAATGTCGGAAAGGCTCTCGAACTCATCACTTCCCCTTGGAAGGAACCTCGATCTGAAGAACACATTGGAGCTTCACTGCTCCTCGCTGCATCATACAAAAATGCAAGTCAGATCAATCAATTCAAATAGTAGCTTTAAAAAGAAACATACTACCTCACAAATAGTCAAGCAAGTGGCACATATTTTGCCTCGACTGTACTTAGTGCCACACAGGACCGCTTCCTGCTAAACTAAGAGATCACACCTGATCCCATACTAAAGCAACACCCTGAAGTGCTCTTCCTATCAATGGCACTGTCTGCCCAATTTGAATCCACATAACCCTCCAGGTTAATCTTTTGATTCGCCTCATACTTGAGCCCATAATCAACTATACCCTTCAACTACCTCAAAATATGCTTTGCAGCAATCAGGTGAACATGTCTCGGATCCGTCAGGAACTGGCTCAATGTGTTCACAGCAAAGCAAATATCTGGTCTCGTATTCGTCAGGTACATCAAGGACCCTAATCATTTGACGATACATCATGCCATCAACTGACTTTGATGAAGCATCACTCAATAGCTTCAGGTTCAATGCCATAGGTGTGGTCATGGCCTTGCAGTCCATCATCCCGAACCTCTTCAAGATCTCCACTGCATACTTCCCTAGTCCAAGGAAGATTCCATCCGTACTCTGCCACACCACCATGCCTAGAAAGTAGTGCATCATACCCAAGTCCTTCATCCCAAACTCGGCAGCAAGTCTCCTTCTTGCAACTTTAATGAGTTCCTCTTTTCCTGTCAGGAACAAGTCATTGACATATAACAGGAGCATCATTGGTCTTCTCCCTTCAACCTTGAAGTAAAGGTTGGAATCCGCTTTATTCTCAATAAAGCCTAGAGCCATCAGTAAGTTGTCCATCCTATCGTACCATGTCGAACCTGAGGATCTTCTACAGTCACTCCCACTGAAGCGGAGCATCATTCTCCCTCTGCCTTTCGTACTCTATGTATTGAAACATTCTATAATGGAGTGCAAGTAGCTTCCTCTACTACTTATATTCTATGTATCCATCTACGGTCATTGGATACCAAGATCCTTTATCTTGAACTTTGTTGAAAAGTTCTTCTCGCACCCATCTGTGAGCTTGTCATCCTTTACAGGCTTTCATCTTCAATCTTGTAGCAAAGGTTAAGATCTTCATCACTCTAGGTAATCTTCAAGCTCCTTTTGTAACTATATGTTCTATCTCATGGGTGCCTTCTTAGCTCGTACAAGGCCTTCTTTAATTTGCACACATGAGTCTAACTATCATGTGTCTCAATTCCCAGTGGTTGCTCTATGTATACTTGCCTCGTCACTAGTGCAAATGTCTCTTCGCAGTCTATGCCTTATTTCTGTGAGAAGCCTCGTGCTATGAAATCTTGCCTTGTATCCCACGATGTTGCCATCTACTGCATGTTGGATCTTGTAGATCCATATGGAAGACACTACAGACTTCCCTTAGACATCATTCTTCTTGAACTAGTACTCTTTGATCATAGTCTCCTTCCCTTTCTTCTTGTCTACTTCTTCATAGCTAGAAGGCTCTACATCACTAATGTTGCTCATCGGTATCACATAACTAGAGTGTGTCTGAGGCCTCTTGAAGTCTCGTCATACTATTCTTCATTTTGGATTATTTCTTGTGCCCAAGGTGGTCTTTATCTCTCGAGGTCAATCTACCATTCTCTTTATATTCTTCGAAAGCTTTTTCTTTCACTATGGTGTCTTTGACCTGGGAAGCTTCAGGTCCATCTTCACGTATGCTTATTGGAGTGAATCTTGAACTGTCGTCACTTGTTCTTCATAACAAGTCTCATACTTCTTTTCTTGTAGGCAATTGTACGCGATCTTCCCTACAAGTCAAATGCACCAGTTGTATGGTTAGAAACATTTCATAAGGCATATTCATAATGGAAAATTCTTATGCATAAAGATATAATCATGCAACTATTTTAGCCAATACAACATTCATCCATATCTCGTATACATAGAAACTTTCTAGATGCCTTCCATCTCTACCATAATATTATTAAGATTGAGCACTAATCCCAATATGTCAGCAAAGAGGTTTCATCCTAGATAAGTAGCAATGGAGTGTTGTATAGCACTATAGGCTACTTACCCATAACATGCATATTAGCAGTATATTGTTCATTGATGCAGGCATTCTATCATGCATAATACATTTCATAACTAAACAATGTCATATAAACAACTAGATATATAGGAAAAGACAATTCAAATACTTATCTTTATTTGTTTTGTGGGTAGACTCCTTCTTGAGTCTTCAACTTCATCATCTTCTTCATTCATAACATCATCATTTCTTATCCAAATGATAAGATGGATAAGAGGTTCTTCAAGAATTGAGTCCTTCGTATTCCTGACCGCTTAAGGGATCTTCTTTGAATCGTGAGAGCTTGATCTTCAGTTGCTCCCATCTTCTCTTCTCTTATTATGAGTCGAGTTTATTCTTATGTGCACTCTTCCCAGAGTCTGTCGAAGGAAATCACTTCCTTCTGGCACACATTCCTTGAATGAATGAATCCCATGATCCTGGGAGGTCATTCAAGGTGGTTATAACAATATCTTATTCTTCTTCGATTGCTTCGTCATAGCATTGAACACTTCTTTTTGGTGTCTTCAAGGATGACGCATGAGGGATGAGGGATAAGATGATCTTTAATAGAATCTGCAATGATTCTCTTGGCTCTATCCTTAGCATCATCTCCCTCTGGCTCCTAAAACTTCCTTACGATTTGAGGTGTACATCCTGGTTTTGGAGCTGGTTGATCTAGGGTTTGTTAGAGAAACCCTAATTTTCAAAACTTGGAATTTCAAGCTTCTGATTGAATAGAAATATGGGCCTCTTCAAGGCGAGTTGTCCAATGTACTCCTTTTCTGAAAACAGTGGAGGGAAGCTCCCAAAACAGAAAGCCCTAGTTTTCCAATTTCTTCTGCAGAAATGACTGATATTGATCCTGTTGTATCTCTGAAGGTTCATATCCTTAAGGTCTAAAACTTCTCACTATGATATCTTGACAAGTCTTCTTTTCAACCCCACAGGTTAGAGCAGAAATGGATTCTTCAAATGGGACTTATGCTGAGTTTCCGAAGGGTTTTGGGGACTGTTCAGCATAGTGAACTTGTACGGACTGCCACGTGTCACTGTTTCACCTTCGGAGTCTGAAACTTTTACCACAAAAATTAAAGTCCATGCCTTGTCTGGAACATCTTGCGAAATTTCATTTGGACCTTCGTAACCCTAGATATAGCAATTCTCTCTAGGTGTCCTACTTAGGGATGAATCCTGGCAAAGGCTGGAACCCTGATTTGGAGGAATCATATCTCCCAGAATATAGCGAATCTGAAGCTGACACGTTTACACATGGTACATCAAAAATTTATCTTCGACCTGTAAAAGTTTGGGCTCCTAAGCCTTCTCCAATCTCGAGATATAGCAAATGCACCAAAATGACTAGTTTTAGTCTGTTATCACATATATAGTAGCCAGGCTACCATATTCTATTTTTCAAACACAGTACAATTTTCAGCCAGATCTCTTACATGTGAGATGCTGAGATGAGTAGTTTTGATGGATCATTATTATGTTAGTGGACTATTGTACTCTCCCATGTCAGGACTAAGTCTCAAGACACTCAGATTTGAGGACCGATGTAGCCATTTATGTCATTTCAGAGCAGTCATTGATGCCCAATTTTATATTAGTTCTTTCTCATTGGATAGATGGTGTCTCAGATAGGATTATATTGCATGGTTATGACTCAGCATTTTATATTGTGTTATGGTTATTATTGCTCTTATACTGATTCTTGTGACATGTATTAACTTGTGGTATCATGATCTAGCGGTCATAATTATATGGACTTGGCTGTATCTTGTACTATGTATTGATGTCCTTACTTAGAATTGGAAGTTGTTGATCTATACTCATTGGTTTTACCCTCCTTAGGGAGAATAGAGGTAGTCATTCCCACCATTGTTTTGGTTTGCTAATGTTGGCTCCATCATTCACTGTTTTCACCCATCCATTACCTTCAATTTTAGTTTCAACCCAACTGACTTCTTGACTTATGGCATGGAGGACATTTTTCCCTGCTAGAACTTTTGTTGGACAAGCCTCCCTGTTTATATTGTGTCTCGACTCTAAGTTGGTGACAGAACTTGCCTTTGGTAAGTTGGATTGTATGCCTAAATCATTCTGGTCGGTTGCCCCAATGTTTGGCATTGTGCAGAATTTCCCCTGGTCACTTGAGATGTTGTTGGCTAAAACTGAAAACTCATGTACTGCTAATATTGGAAATATTGAATATGCGCCCATGGAAAATGAAAATTTTAAAACTGTGTTTCTTAACATATGTAAAAAGGGCAAGAGCAATGAAATGCTAAAATACTCCTTTAAGAGTATAAGAAAAAGTCTAAAAAAGCAATGGTTTAAAATATGCTATATCCAAAAATTGTTGACCTTCTTAAAATAAATATGTCCCGGATGAAAGCTGCGATTAGCTGTGCTTTTAAGCACTGGTGAAGTCCCAAAAGGATCATATAGGCCAAAAAGACCATGGAATAAAATGATGATCCTAATGAACTTGGATCAAGCTTGATGTAGTCATGATGCCTAAGTTGAATAAGCACTCTCTAAACAACTCACCCATTTGTGAGGCACTGCCATTCCTTGTGTTGTTGTTTGTCCGACATTGGTTATAGTGAGTATTCCGTTTCCATATCCGAAGTGTCATGATGTTGAGTAGGAAGTCATCATTTTCCTTAGCCTTGTCAATTTCATCCTTCACCCTTCACTAGCAAAATGACTACAGCTATGAAGTGAGTATAGTCCTGAAAACCTAAGTCCGAGTAATAATAAATAAAGCCTTATATATGTATTTGTTGATGTACCGCTAGTGAAATGATTGCTACTTGTTGTGATTGTTGCTTGAATGAGTTGTAGAGCATGTCTTAGCCTTTTAACACTTGCAATGGATGGATGATAGTCTGAGTTATTATTGGTGTCTGATCATTTACAGAGGGTTATATTGTTTATTGGATATGGTTGATGATCAGATAGAGACCTATGAGGGGTATGAGTATACACCTTAGATGGATTTGGACTCTCTGAGTCTAATGAGACAGTTTATTTCCAGTTCCGGGCACTTGCAGATATGATCAGGCTCATTCTGCCTTTCTGATGCAGTTTTTCTTCACAGGTTGATATGTCTGAGTAGGGAGATGTTTTAGTTGGATCTCCTAGGGCGTTGTATTGAACATAGGCATGTAACCACTTGTTTGTACCATAGTACCCCCATCCCAGAGAGCCTAGTGGACTCAATTTGGCAACGCATGCACCCTAGGAGGCTGTTTTGGCAGGTTCACGTTTCCCGAGGCAGATTAAAAAATGATTACATGGCTATTGAAGAAATCGATTTGGGCTACTGAGGCAAGGAAATTACATGGGATGAGTCATGATGATGAGAGTGATGTCCTCCACACCTTCTCCAGCAGTTGCAGCTCCTGATTGGGCCCACACCTATTTTTTGGGTATTTTTTATTATTTTCTGGAGCTCTTTTTGGAGGCTCACGATTTCCTCAACGAGCCACAAAAGTCAAAGAATTAAATTGTTATATTATTTATTGTGCCAAGGGGACACCCAAAGAGAGTTAGTCAAACACTCCTTCAACCCACCATGTGCTTTCATTTATTTCTTGTTGAGTGGGTCACCTTTTTTTGGGTGGGTTAGTCCACTTTGATAAATTATGGTTATATTGATCCATGTATTGTATGTTGAGCTCATCTCAACCATTGATTAGAACATTTCATCTTTTAATCTTAGCCACTCGTTTTGAAAGTGGTTAGGATTTGCTTATGATTGAGGTTCTCTCATTTCTATTTAAAGGAGACAGCTTCTCAATTGTAACAGGTCTTTGGCTCTTGGATCTGAATAATAGAAAGACTTTTTCTGTGGAAATTTTTTGGATTTGCTTTGCTTCTGATGTGCTCAAATGGTGATTAGCTTGTCTTCAGCTTACTAGCATCGTGGAAATTCTCGTGAGATCTTTTTTATTTTTTTGTGGCTATCATTGTTTTGTCTACAGGAGGGCGTTTTGGCTAAAGAGTTTTTGTAGGGGGGCCTCAACTCGCTCGGTCCTCTTCGTCTCAGATCAGGGGGTTTTCATTAGTTTCATTACGATCTATGATTGCTTCATTTTACTGTCTAGTAGCATTCTGTTTCTTTATTTTGTATGTGCAAATCTGATATGGTTGACGTTTGCTCATGTAGGGTAGGGGGTGCTTTGATGGCTTGGAGCTTGCATATGCCATAGAAATCACGGGGATCTTCCAGGATTGATCAGGATAGCTAGAATCGTCACTGTTACAGACTTCTACAAGCTTATCTAGGTAAGATCCACAGGTAAGTTCTTATTTTCTGATCTTATTCCATTGTACCATGCTGAAATTTAACTATTTTTCTGAAAAACTCCTAAACCATAAAAACCTAAAAAATCAAATAATTAAGGAACCGTCCGATCTTTTGCCAAACCATTTCTGGGTTTCATAGATCGGGCCTCCCCATAACTAAATCAACTGGAACGTTGGTCAAATTCCTCATAGAATGACCTAGATCTGATTTTTTAGCAGAAAACTACATAACCCCCCACTGAAAAAATTGACCTGCTAGGGTTTTGATTTTTTTTTATTTTTTCCTTCACAGACGGATAGATCGGGTCCTGGGCAGTCCAAATCAACCCCAATGCTATCAAGAGGCTCAACAGTTTGACTGGGATCTGAAAAATACTCTGAAACTGCCCTAGCGCCGTCACTAAAAATTGGCCTTTTACAGAAGTAGGTTTTCTGAAATCTGACATGATAGGCTGATAGATCGGGTCCCAAGCATTCCAGAACACCCTCAACGTTGTGCTAATTCATCCTAGTTTGCCCTAGATCTGAAAAAATCAGATTTCAGCCTCCTAGCTCCATCATCAGATTTTAACTTTTCTAGATCTGATTTTACTGTTGTTTTCCTGGTCTGGGCTTGTAGATCAGGTCTCCCTGATCTCTTCTCATCCTCAACGCTGAGCCATCAGCCTTCCGGTACCCCCTAAAGCTTCAGATTTGTCTTCCTAGGCCCTGGCGCTAGCTATCTACTGAGCTGGGTTTCCTGTACCTTGGCTTTTCTAGACCAATTGCTTTCTGGTTTCGTAGATCAAGGTGTTTCCCAAGTGGGTTTCCTGAAACATTGTCTTACTGATGACTCCATTGCCCAATGCATACAAAGCACTGATCTCCAAGCTAGCGCTGCCCTTAGGCTCTTAGCCTTTGCCATCTACCAACATTCACTGATAGCTCAAACACCTTTATTGAGTCTGATTTCTAGGTACTGGATAGTCCCAACTCTATTCGTGCTCGCCCTGTCATAGTTACGTTTCCCAAGACAGTTGCTAGTACCTAAACCCTAGAGTTAGTGTTCCCATTCACCTTGCACCTTAAGTACCCTGAAGCCCCATCTAATCTTCTTCTGGTGTCTAGGTTCAATCTCTCCTGTCGGGAGCAAATCTGGGTCTCCCCCATTATTGTCCTGGACTAGGATAACCTAAAGTGAAGGCTGCCTTGATTGGCGTGACAACCATCCATTTGGGAATCTAGGCAGTCCTGGTTCCACCCCTTAGTTGCTTGCCCCTCTACCATCCAGCCTGGATCCACCTTAAGCAGGTAACTACAAGGCAGGTGATAACATAGTCTTTTAGAGTTTTCAAGTATGAAACCCTAATTTCCATTAGCTACCATTGCAGTTGTATTTCGGTTATATAGTGAAACTTCTTTGATTCAGAAACTAATACCACCAATAGATGCTCCCTAGTGAGGCAAGTTAGCCTAGCCCTCCTTGCTTGATGATCTGTGGAGAAAACACCATCAACTAGGAAGCCCTAGTTCCCGCAACTGCACAGTGCTTTCTTTCAGAGAGGTTATGATACCATGTTAGATTTTTATCATTTAATCAATATGATCAAGGATCTTATCTGAGATAATAACATGCACAGCAATAATCACAAGAAACAAGAGACAAAGAATTTTCCTCGAGGAAACCATAAAGGAGAAAACCCCGCAACTTCTCAGAGATAGAATGAGCACCAATAGCTAAAGTAAAACCCAAAAATACAAAGATGATCTCCGACAGTTGTTCTCTCTCTCACTCATGTGCTACTGTTGAATGAGTGTGTGTTTCAAATAAAGAGTCTCACTCTCTATTTATACTTGTTTTCCACTTGACATTTACTCTACAGGGTCGACCTCTCTGGGAGAGTCTAATAACCCTAATATAACTCAATTGTGGGGACTATTGCACCGACTTACAACGAAGGGTTAACCTCAAAGAATTTACATGACTTTATTATATTAATGACTCTCCCGATCGGAGGAACAAACATCTTCATCGGGGTACAATAAGAAATATACAAGTGAATACATTCTGAAGTTACAAATACATCAACAGCAGATCTATTGAAGACACAAACTTAGATTGGAGATCTAGGGTTTGACAGGTAACACTTCACAATGGCCATGCAGTTGAGAGTTGAGGAAAGACTCCAGGGTGCTCAGAAATTTTCTACATGGAAAGAAAGAATCGCAAGTATCCTGGATGTCAATGACGCAGAGAAGCACATTGACTCTACGAAGGTTGCACCCACAAGTTTTTGCAGATCTAGCAACTTGGAAGAAGATTGATTCCAAATCCATGCTAATTATCATGGATGGAGTGAAGGACTATATAATCCCTCACCTTTCTGGTAAGAAGACCGCATTAGAGATGTGGAAGGCTTTGGAGAGTCTGCACCAAAGTAAGAACGAGAACCGGAAGATGGTGTTGCAAGAGAGGATGCGCAGCACCAAGATGGCCAAGGGAGAAGGAGTGGTGCCTTATCTCACAAGGCTCACACAGATCAGAAATGAGCTTAGAGTTGTTCGCACTAAGACTGATGATGAGGAGCTAGTTCTGGTAGCCCTCAATGGCTTCTTTAAGCCATGGGACACCTTTGTCAAAGGTGTTGTGGCTAGGGAGAAGCTCCCTGATTGGTAGAAACTAAGAGATGACTTTGTGCAGGAGGAGACCTGCATGGGTCAAGGATCAAGCTCATCTAGCAGTGCCCCCAAATTGTGGATGAGGAGGCTCTAGCCCTTACAAGGAAGAGCAAGGGTAAGGCAAAGGGGAAGAAGGATGGTAAGAAGAACCTTGAAGTGTCAAAGATCAAGTGTTTTATCTGCCACAAGCAGGGACACTTTACCTCCCAGTTCCCAACCAGAAAGAAGAAGAGTAACACTCAGATGGCTGGATCTACGAGGTTGATGAGTTCAGCAAGAACTTCGATGAAGAGTTTTGTTTGATAGCTTGCATGGAAAGCACCACATGGAGTAGCATATGGTACATCGATAGTGGAGCATCTAGTCACATGACTGGACAGCAGAGATTCTTTAGAGACTTGCGGGAGGGTGGAACAGGGATCCACGTTGAGCTAGGTGATGATGCGCAGTATCAGGCATAGGAAGTTGGCACTGGTTAATTCCAGAGGGAGTCTGGTAAACCCCTCAGTTTTGTATGTTCCAGGACTGACCAAGAACCTTATATCAGTCTCCACTCTAGAGGAGAAGGGATATCAGGTGAAGTTTTGTGACCATAGAGTATATATCAGGCCCAAGGGGTCAAATAGGAGCTTGGATCGAGTGATTGACAGGAGGAGCGGGAAAGTGTACAGACTACACTTTGAGCCTGCAAAGGCTCTAGTCAGCAGCAGCAGCAACAGTCAGGGTGAGTTGTGGCATAGGAGGATGGCACACTTACACCATGGAGCACTGAAGCATTTGAGACAAGGAGTCGTTCGAATTCCTCAGGTACAGGAGGAAAAGCATAACCACTGTAAGGGTTGTGCTTTGGGGAAGAACATCAGGAAGCCTTTCCCACAAAATGAGCACAAGTCTAAGGAGCTCTTGGACTTGGTGCATTCTGATGTATGCGGACCTATGAGTGTCCTTTCGTTCAGTGGTTAAACTTACTGCATAACCTTAATTGATGACTATTCTAGGAAGACCTAGATCTATTTCCTGAAGGCCAAGTCAGAGGTCTTTGAGAGGTTCCAAGAGTTCAAGACTCTCGTGGAGAACCAAACAAGAAAGAAGATTCGGGTGTTGAGGACAGACAACGGGGGTGATTACACTTCCAATGAGTTCATGGAGTATTGTTCAGCTGAGGGGATCAAGAAGGAGCACACTGTGCCCCATACCCCACAACAGAATGGAGTTGCAAAGAGGAAGAACAGGACTATGGTTGGAGCAACCAAGGACATGCTATTTGATCAGGGACTACCACTATTCCTCTGGGTCGATGCATACAGGACTGCAGTATACATTCAGAACAGGTGTCCCCACACAGCTTTGGGGAGGAAGACACCAGAGGAGGTCTTCACAGGCACCAGGCCAGATGTGAGTCACATTCACATATTCAGCAGTGTCTGCTATTGTCATGTTCATGCTGACAATAGGAAAAAGTTGGATCCTTCTGGAGAGAAGGGGTTACTTGTTGGTTACAGCGAGATTTTGAAGGTATATAGAGTTTACATTCTTGTTCGCAGGAGGATCATTGTGAGCAAGGATGTCCAGTTCGATGAGGATAGGGTCTTGCGGAGATCTCTGGACTTACCAGCAAAGCAGCAACCAACATAGGAGTCAGGGATCAAGTTGGAGGAGCCAAATCTACAGGTACAAGTACAGACACAGAGCACAGGTTCTGATGATCAAAGGGAGTCAGGTGGACAGGATCCTACAGTGATTGACTTGGAGGATGAGTTGCAGTAGGAGACAAATATCCAACAGCTGCAGCAGGGTGACACTAGACCAAGGCCTAAGTGGTTTAGGTCCACAATACAGGATCCCAGGGAGGTTGATCCTCCACAGAGATATTTCAAACAGAGTATACCACTAGAGAGACTCATTTATATGGCACTGCTGATAGAGTTCATTAACTCTGAACCTTCCAGTTTCAAGGAGGCTGCACAACATGAGGTGTGGCAGGAGACCATGGTTGAGGAGTATGACTCAATCATGAAGAACCAGGTATGGGAGGTTGTGCCGAGACCAAAAGGCAAGAAGGTGGTAGGATCCAAGTGGATCTACAAGATGAAGCATGCAACAGACGGAAGTGTGGAAAAGTATAAGGCACGCTTCGTGGCAAAGGGGTTTTCACAGAAAGAGGGCATTGACTATGAGGAGACCTTCAGCCCCGTTACAAGGTATTCTTCCATTCGGACCATTATCTCACTAGCAGCTGAGATGGGTTGGCAAGTCTATCAAATGGATGTCAACACTGCCTTCCTCAACGGAGTGATGGAGGAGGAAGTGCATATTGAGCAACAAGAGGGGTTTGATGTGGAGAACAAGGAGATGCATGTTTACAAACTACATCGAGCTCTTTACGGGCTCAAGCAGGCTCCTCGAGCATGGTACTCGAGGATTGACAACTATCTACGGGAGATGGGATTTCAGCGGAGTGAAGCTGATCACAACCTATACTTCTTGGCAGGTGAGGTGCCTCTCATACTGGTCCTATATGTGGATGATCTCTTTTTGACAGGAGATGAGAGGTTGATTGGAGACTGTAAGTCCAACCTTGCAGAGGAGTTTGAGATGAAAGACCTTGGGCCGATGCATTACTTTCTGGGTTTGGAGGTTTGGCAGAGAAATGGATGCTTCTTCATTGGAAAGGGGAAGTATGCAGTAGAGATCTTGAAGAGATTCAGGATGGAGGACTGCAAGCCTATGGCCATACCTCTAGTTTCCAACTAGAGGAAGATTGATGCATCAGGATCAAACGGATTTGATTCTACCATGTATCGTCAGCTTATCGGATCACTTATGTATTTCGTCAACACTCAACCAAACATCAGCTTTGCAGTCAACTCTTGAGTCAATTCATGGTGGACCCTCGAAGAGTGCATTAGACGATTGTGAAGCATATACTTCACTACGTCAGAGGTACATTGGAGTATGGATTGGTTTATGAGCCCAGGGGGAGTGTACAGTTAGCAGGTTTCACGAATGCTACCTGGGCAAGATGTGTAGAGGATAGGAAGAGCACTTCATGTTGTTGTTTCAGCATTGGATCAGGGGTTGTGTCTTGGTTTAGCAGGAAGTAGAAGTCAGTTGCATTGAGCTCGGCAGAGGCTGAGTACATCACATCCAGCATGGTTGCTTGTGCGGGTATGTGGCTGAGAAAGTTACTTGCAGGCTTGTTCGAGTGTGAGCTAGAGGCTACAGTAATTCACTGTGACAATCAGAGTGGCATCAGGCGATTTGAGAATCTAATGTTCCATGACCAGAGCAAACACATAGACATCAGATACTACTTCTTAAGAGATTGTGTTCAGAGAGGAACCATTTGGTTGGAGTACATACAGACAGATGAGCAGGTGGCGAACATTTTCACCAAGGCACTTTGCAGACAAAGTTTTGTGAAGTTCAGGGATAAGTTGGGGTTGCTACCGAATCCCTTCCTTGTTGAGAGGGAGTGTTACCCTAGCAGCAACAAGGAAGGTCTTCATGCATGCATCTGTTCTTGCATGCAGAAGACTTAAATTAGGAAACCAGTTGTATTTAATTTATTTTTCCTAAGTTTACTTTGGAAAATAAATTAAAGTAATCTAAATTATCTTAAGTGAAACACTAATTTAAGTGAAAGTGAAATTAGGGTTTTCACTTTACCTAAAGTTATAAAAGAGAGATCAATTAGTGAAGAGGACACACTTGTATTCCGACAGAGACAGGATACAAACAGGGAGAGAAAGTCAAACATAGGATTTAGTTGGGAAGACAGAGGAGCGAGCAGCAGGATCACCGAGCTTCGTGCAGCTGGGCCGTACACTCACACGGGAGGGTGTTGAGGTTTAGCTAGGAATTGCCCAGTGATCCTGCCGTGTAACTGCATTCGTCGGGTTTGGGTGAATTTGCAGTGATTGTAACGGTCCATATTTTCTCATAATAAAATCTATATCTGACTGTTGCATCGGTTTTCCCATCTTGGGTTTTTTTCGGGGGTTTCCATACCCAAAATAATTGTGTCATTATTGTGCTGTGATGTTGTGATTTATTTCTCAGTTTTATATTCCACTGCATACTGTAAAAGATATTCATGTGTGGTTATCAGTAGAGATCTTGCATGCATTGTTAGGCCTAGTTTGAATATTAAAGGAAAATTTACAATACCAACTATCTTTACCTACCTGCTTTTTTCTGCTGGACTATTTGGAAGATGAGGAATAGGGTATTATTTGATGATATTAAACCACAATCCTCTCAAGTGTGCATTGCCATAAACACTTTACTCAGCGATTACCCTGCGATTGTACCTTGCTCGAGGACTAAGGTGAGGTATATTGGTAATCCGTCAATTCTAAATTATCCAGTCGGTTTTTTTTATGGTGCTTCAGCTGGTGGTGTTTGCGGTGTGGGTTCTATTATGTATATTGGAAGGTCTCATTACTTTCACATTAAGATGGGATGTGGTAGAGGCACTAATACTCATGCTGAACTGCTTGCAATATGGGGGGTTTCTTTCGCAGCTCTGAAGGTGGGTCTACCTATATTCATATCCTTGAACTAGAACATTGGTGCACCAGAGTTAGAGCCGCATTGGGGACTTTACAGCATTACAATCTCAGTCATATCTATAGAGAACACAATACTGTGGCTGATAGGTTATCCAAAGAAGCTCTTCATGTCGCTGAAGGTTTACTTCTCTTTGAAGAATTTGTTGATGACCTGAAGACCGGTGAAGGCTTAATACTAGTCTTCCAGCAGTGATGAATGTCTTTCCGGTGACTAAAACTCTTTTTTTGACTATGAAGCTGTTACCTTATTTTGTATTACAGGATTGTTTGTGATGCTAGAATGACTGTATGACCACATCATGTTTCTTTAATATGTTTGCTTTGATCAGCGATTAAATTCTGCCTTTGTTGTGTATTTCCGGATGAATTACTTTTGTAACTCTGGACAAGGTTTCTGTTACCTTTGATTCTCTATGAATAACAAGGAACAGTTTTTTCTGCTGGAAAAAAACAAAGTGTAAGGCACTTACAATGATGACACCAAGGTCCAAATCTTATGGACACCTTGCCCACCAAACTAAAAGCTATCTTCAAAGGATCTTCTACTGCCCAGTCTGCACTATTTTAGCAAGTGCAATGGCGCTATACCCAAGCTTTATAGTGACAATTACCTCAGGTTACTTAAAAATATAAATTATAAAGCTATTGAAAACTCTTTGGGCAGTCAAGCTGGCTAACACTAATTTGAGCTAGCTCAACAGTCAATCTAGCTAACACTAATTTGGGCTAGCTAATCCGTTGTCGTTAATATTGTTATAATTTTTTATAATTTGGTGAACTAATCTATGACATAGTTTTTCCTCGAAAAAAAAACACCAATAATTTGAACTTATAAAAGAAAATATGTTTTTCTTATTAAGTTATTTGCTACGTTTAATTCTGCGAAACTGATTGCAAATTTGATTATAAAAAGTGAAAATACAGAGTTTACAAGCAGGAGTTGTACTTACTTGTTTCATAAGCTGTGGAATAACATCGCTGGGATTTCCCTTGAACAGGAGCAGGCGAGATCCTCTTTGTCTCAGACTGCCATCAAGATCAGCAATGCATTGCAATAAGAACCGAATTCTATTGATACCCACATGGGCAGAACCAGGAGAAGGTGCATGTGGATCGGGTTCCAGGAACCATGGATCCAAAACAAACACAGGGAACACATGCTTGGCATTCTGGCATGCATATTCCAGAGCAGGGTTATCGTGAATTCTCAGCCCTTTTCTGAACCATATTAGAGAATTCCCTTCCATTGTTTTCCTGTTAACAATGCTGGTAGCACTGTAAAGGGCAACGGTATTTTGAAGTTGAAGAAGCTTGTTTGCTGTTATGGGTTTGAGTATAATAGAAACCGGCATGTGCCAAATACTTTGATGGGCTTTTGGATTTTGAAAATTCACTATCAGCGTTGATGAAGCATGCGATCCAATGGTGGGAACAAATTATATATTCATTGAATATGTAAGGACCAGTGAATGGGCTTGAAGAAGGCCCGAGATCATGGGTTGGGTTTTTCTTTTAAAGGGGATCTTATTCTATGTTGGCGGGCAAATAAAATATCGGTTTCAAAGTTTTGCAGTCAAATCGTTATGGATGGTTTATAGAATATGTGCAGCAACCGAGAACATTTTGCTTCGTATGCGCCTGTGAGTGTTTTCAAGCTAGCCAGTTTTGTGGTCGTAAACTTGTGAGGACGTGGGGAATGGTGAATCATATGAAGGATGACATTATTTAATACCCACCCTCACAACATTAAATTTTGAATTGATGACAGTACATCACATTTAGAACTTTGCAGACGTGTTTGATGCCGTATGAATGAAATTATCATAAATCATTCACTCGTTGAAGTTTCAGGGAAAACATATGTAACAAATTGAAATTGAGAAGGAAAGAAGGAAATATTTTAAGGTCCGCCACGTTAATAATAGCTTTTTGGACGGACTACACCTTGTTTTCTGTAATTTAATATTTTTTCTGTTTAATTTGATGATGAGTGTTTTTAATTTTTCCACCGTTCTTCGTTAAATAACTCAATTTATGATTTATCTGTCAAAGATATTTGCGTGCATGTCCCTATTGTTCTTAAAGGCTTCACACTCTAAAATGAAATGTTTTTCTATCTCCACTTTACTAACGGTGCAAAAAATACACACTCTTTCTGCCTAAACTTCTTTTGGCCTTTTCCAACACTCTGTCTCACAACTGAGTTGATAAGAGTTAGTTCTTAATTAAGTAATGAAAATTTTGGCTTTACAAGATACATTAGCCCATGCTTATACCGTTTGATGGTAGGGTTAAACGATTTATGCTTACGCCGTTTGATGCTAGGGTTAAACTCTTCAAGATTATAATCTTCATGTGATGCTTGGCTAGATAAGAATTTTAAGGGTATGGTTAGTTTAGACTCGCTGGTTTTGAAGATTTCGAAACAACCAAAATCCTTGCAAAATTTTAAAACTATATTTTTTTGCTCAATATTTTGTTTTATGTAAAATTTTCCAAACATTTTAATAACCCATATAATATGCCATCTTCCAAAGTTTATAAATGGAAAATAATTTATTAATAAAAAGCACAGGGTAAACGTGAAAATAAATATAATATGCCATCTTCCAAAGTTTATAAATGGAAAATAAAAAAGCACAGGGTAAACGTGAAAATAAATATGCTAGCAAAGGTCCAAAAAACTAAAACTAAAGGGAGTGAGATTGTGTGGGCAGCTCTTCCATGGGTGGTATGATATATCTACAAGGATAGAGATGGGTTAGGATTGAATGATGGATGTTTTATATTGGAAAGTATTTCGTCAAGAAATATTGGGGTCATGATTAGGTTTCAATTTTAATTAAGTCATTGGTGTGCTAGTGAGCAGTAGCAGCAAGCTCAGGTTTATAGCGGCAATCTTTTTTGACTTGATCTTTGGTCTCTTCAATGAAAGACACTAGGGTTTACCAATTCTCATTATTATAAAAAAATAAATAAACATCGTTTAAAGTAATGTTGAAGTCAAACATGTTGGAGAATTATTGCGCTGAGAGGCACTCTACAACCCAGTATGGGGGAGATCTTGTAACATTATGTATCATTATGTAACATTATGTAACGTTACTCATGTAAATGTCGGCCATAAAAAATAAAAATAAAAATTAATTATCCTCTTAAATAAATGCCCGCCACAAAAACAACCTAATATGGGGTAGAAGTTGTAATGTTCCTACCTAACAAAACAATAATAATAAAAAATTATCAGCGAAAAAAATGTCAGTTAGAAAAACAACACAATATGGGGAAGATGTTGTAATGTTCTTACTTAACAAAATAATAAAAAATTAAAAATCGAATTATCCACAGAAAAAAAATGTTGGTCGTGCACATGGTTTTAAAACCATGTGCAAGGCCTCAACCCATGGTTTTATTGTACATGGTTTAGGAGGGCCTTGCAAATGGTTTTAAAACCATGTGCAATGCCTCCTAAACAACCCATGGTTTTATTGTACATGGTTTAGGAGGTTGTTGCAAATGGTTTTAGACCATGTGCAAGGCCTCCTAAGCAACCCATGGTTTTAGGAGGGCCTTGCACATGGTTTTAAAACCATGTATGGGGGAGATGTTGTAATGTTCTTCCCTAACATAATAAAAAATATTATATATCGACCATAAATAGTATTAAATATTAATAATAAAAATATTATATGTCGACCTTAAATAAAAAGATGTGTCTTTTGGTCCAAATCACACCGAAGCTGATAGTTGTGTACAATACTTAAGAAGAGGTTTGCACCTCCAAAGATTTGATCCCTCTCGATGCTTGATAGAGCCTAGAATTTGGATCTATGTTGGTTATTGTCTACACACCCATGATGCTAGCTTAATGAACTAATGCAAGTTGCATTGTCTATTTGACATCACGTTATTTGTATACAAGGTTTTACCATTTTGTATAGTCTACCTGTATTGCTTGCATTTAACCTCTTGGTTGTTGAGGTTGTAATGTAGATGTTATTTATTCACATAATTTCTTTCCTTACAACAAAGCATGAGAAACCCTCAAAGACTTCATCACTATCAACAGGAGGTAACCAAAGTAAATTGTTGATGCTTAAGTTCGAAACACCCCGTTGTGAGCGATCAAGAGATCAAGCCATGGCCTCCTCAACTTTGGGGAGAGATCTCACATCTAGCTCATGACCGCTTGAATTGGCCGTCAAGACTAATTTTTTCTTCACCCTATATGATAGCATTGTGCAATATATGGCAATTGCATGTAATAAGGTAAACAAGTTGTTCTTGTAGAGCAATATCACTTGTCAATATACTAATTCGGATTTATGTGAGAAAAAAATGAAAGAACATATATAGAATCATAAACACAAGCATATTGTAAAGAAAACAAAGATACAATAAACACATATTCTATTAAATGGCGAAAGTAGAGCAGATTGTACAATAAAGCAGTTAGAATGGTGGTAGCTATCTCTAAGAAGAGATGGTGTTGCTACGCTCATTCGTGCCAAGTTGAATACAAAATGAGGCTGAAAGGGCCTATTTATAATAACAATGAGGGAGAGAACCCTAAACGTCTAAAAATAAACCCTAGAAGATTAATCATCATAAAATTTGTGGGATTAGTTGAACAATCAACTTTATGGGGTCATAACTTTTGCATACGATCTCCATTTGGGACGCTCGATAGCCCGTTGGAAATGTCTATCGAAGCTTTACATCTAATAACTAGGGACAAATGCATGGCATTTGAAACCATTTGGCCTCTCAAACCGCAAAAAAACATCATTTAGGGCATCAAAACGGCCCCGAAAGTTTGGGACCTGAAAAACCATAGAAAAATTACTAGGAAACTGCTAAAATGGACAATTGTTTTGAGCCAATGGAAGAGGTGGGTGGCCACGGATCTCCATGTAGATCATGCACCCTTGTCAACTAACAATAAAGAAATAGATAACAAATGGACAATATATATCATTGACCATATAAAAATAATTTGAAGAACATCACAATCACAAGGAAGACTAAATGAATGTAGACATTCTACTTAAAACTTTGACATAATGGGTTTCCTTCCCAAGACTTTGCAAATGTGCATGGTTCCACTTAAGCATTGCAGATGTACATGGTTCCACTTGAACCATTCAAAATAGCCAGTAGGGCATCCTAGTCACATAGAGGACTATGTGAATAATATCAACCATGGCAAAGTTTCTCCTTTAGAATTTGACATCATGGACATTATGCATGAAATCCCGTACATGTGCATGTTTCTACCAAGCACTTTTCTTTTGAAAAGGTACTTCTTATATTCACATAAATATATTTACATCAACAAAGTAAAAAAAGGTGAACAGTATATACAATGGCACTTATATCCTCTTCCTCTACACTACTAAAGCAAAAATACTATTTGAATATGCATCGGGCTCTAATAAATTGACATCTTTGATAAGCAAGAAAAACTTTGGACAATAGTTGCATGTGTACCTCGTCCCTCCACATATCACAAAGAGTATGCAAAGTGTTGACCTCATATCAAAAACACGCTTCCAACAAAATTTCCAAACGAAAAACAATGCATAAATTCTCATACAATGTCAGATGTCACTAAAAGAAGAGTAAACCAAAAACCTAGAGTCACCAAACAAGATTTCACACTAGTGAAGTCTCCCTTGAAGAAGCGTCAAATGTCATGTCTACACATTATCCTAACAACATTTAGCAAACTAGAAATCCCACAACCTAGGCTTCATCATTTTAGAAATGGAGTACAATTTAGCAAACATAAATGTGGAATGGAGTACAACTTATGAGAATAATATTGAACAAGTGGGAACCCAAAACATTTAACCCCAACCATGTCATATTGGTCCTTACATATCAATGTTCATCTTGAATACATTCTCCTATGAAATGAGCCCAACAATCTCCATGATGGTGGTTCAATATGAGGGGAGCAAGGCATACTCCCCCGCCACGGTGCATCAATCCTTCCAAGGATGTCAATATGTGTCCAAAACGTCATGCTAAACAAAGAAACCCTTCTTGCTTAACCATTTCCCTTGAAAGTGTGGTAGATCAACAATATATGTATCTTGAGTTCTCCAACTCCAAATATGACATTTAGCTAAATCCCAACCTACACAATTGCTAGCATTTTCCACTTGACCAAACCCATAACCACTTTCCAAGCAAACCAAATCCTCCTAAAAATACATGTGTCAACAATTTAAATAACTGGACTGGAGCTAAAATGATACTAAACAATCCAAAAGATCCTTGCATCCTATTCATTCGTATCATACCCATATGTTGTGTTGTACGCAATATGTATCTCAACATTACCTACCACAAGGAGGACTCCTCCAAATAATGAACAATTAATTTCACTACAAGAACAATCCACTCACAAGTAGCCACGTCGATCAAACCAAGCCCCTCCCCATCCTCGGGCATGATACATAGATCTTGCAATTCCAGTGGAGGGCCTTAGTCCCCTCCGTATGTGAACCACATATACGACCTCAACACCTACTCCAATCATTGAAACTTCGCCTCGTTGGGAAACCAACATTACAAACAATAGATGTGGGAATCCAAAAGTATCCTTCCCACAATGGTTAGTTTCCTTGAAAATGGGAGGTCCTTATTATACCAGAAAAGAAGTTTACTTTACAAAGGTTAAAGACACTTATCCCGCAAGTCAATAGGAGAAAGTTCCATGCCAAAGGAAATTCCAAGATACTACACAATAGCATGTGGGCGAACAAAATTCCAATCAAGGATATTCCAGACAAAGGGACTATCCTAACCAACCAACCAATAGTTAGTTTTATGATCACTAACTACTACCCATGAGGCCTTACAAAACATAGTCAAACAGTCTCTAGCTCCATCAATTGACCCTTGATCCGCATTTATAGAAAGAAGAGAACCATCTACAAAATGATTATTCATCATTTCCAAACTGATTAGGAGAGAAATACCCATAAATGCCCTTAAATGTGTGCACTTATAAGAGATAGCCTAAAGCATAAAACATTGGCTCATTAAGATAAGGAGCCAAAGGACACCCTTGCCAAATAGAACTGTCCAACACAATATGTAGGTACAAGGAGTTGTTAACCTAGATAAATGGTGGGGCACTAGAAAAAAACGATCACCATATCAATAGAGCGCAGACAAATCGTAAACAAGTCAACATCTCAATAATAAAAGACTAGTCAATCTTATCATATGCATTGTCAAAGTCAATTTTTGAGAAAAGCTCATATTGTCCAAACTCCTTATCCCACTCCATGATATCCCATGATAAGATCATTATATCCAATATAAGTTCCCCTTCCATAAAACATGTATGTTCCCTCCATATAATCATTCTAGTAATGCTACAAATCCAAAGAGTTATTGGCTTGACTATGATCTTGTAGGGAAATGCAACCAAAATGACATATATCCAACCAAGTTTGGAATCTCTAGCAGCATTCTTGATAATCAACTTGATAATTCCCCAGTTAAAATGCTTAATCAATTGTCCTACGAATAAGGCCTCAAATACCAAGCAAAAAATATCATCCTCTATTGTATCCCCCACATCATTATAGAACTCACAAGGTAGCCCATCCATATGCAAGGAATTCACATTTTGCATCGTTCAAATGAAAAAATGTTGGACATGCATTGTACTCTTTGTAGGCTCCTAGAGACCCCCGCGCCTTCAACTAAGGGGGCACAAGGAGGTAGGGCCTTGAAATATTTTTGTTGGGTCTACTTTGAGATATTTTTGCCCCATTGTAAATATATTTTGATTAAGGAATTGCAATTATAATATAATATGAGTTGGATTAGGGTTTTGGATGCTAGAATGTTGTATTGTAAACATAAAAGATAATACAATGAGATAGAGAGTGGAGGAACTATTAAGAATGTTGGTTTTCCTGGTTTTGGGTTTACAGGGCAAATCTTTGTGTAATGAGTGTGTGAGCCAATGTTAATTATTGTGTTTTACATTATGTTTGGTATTTCTTTTCTTACACATGTTTATTAAAACTCTTAAAAAAAGAGCTTCTCCTTTGATAAGTTGATGTCTAACCTATCTCCATCCCCAACAAATACCTTGCAATGAATCTCCTTATTGTAGGAATTCCTAGCAGCCATGAACAAGTCCATCAAAGCATAGGTGAAAAATATCATGAAAACACAAACCAAACAAACTTATGATCTCATCAAAGTCATCTTCAAGATGACCATCCGGGCTATGAAACCAAGAACCTTGTTTGCTATGACCTTCTTTTCCAAGAAGTAAAAATATAATTTCGAACCCTTGTCTCCCTCGTGAATCATATTGCAATTTGGAGTGAATCCCAACTCCTTCGGAAATATATCCCTCTTCTCTACACACCACCAACTCCAAAAGATCATATTCTTCTTAGAGAGTAATATTTTGAATATCCTCCTTAAGAAAATATGTACCCCTCAAACTGTTGTCTCGCTTCTCCGAACCCTCGTCAATGTTTACAAGTGATAATTCTCCCCTGCCCTCTCATGAATTTGTTTATCTAACAAATGGCATCCTCCCACCATCATTTATCCCCTACATGATGGGATGAAATTCCACGCATAATGGACTAGTGCATGGAAATTAGGTAAACCCAAGCGCGAGACATTCATATTAAACAAAGAAGAAGGTGAGGATTCCACTATGTGTCCAACTTAGATCACATTCAATTTGTAGGTGACCCAATCCTGTAACATCAATCAACACATTAATAGAGCATTGTTACATTAAAAATGATATTTTATCCCATGATACATACACTCAATCCAACCTCTCATGAACTTTGTCCCTCCTTTGCTTTAAATTAAACCAAATTAAACCAAGTGAACCAATGCCCATAGTCCAACCCTAATTTTATTCCAATTTGAGACACATATGAAGTGTTGAATGACAATGCACCCATGTCTATTTATTTTCACAACTAACCACAGTACCAACACCACCCACCTAATCACCTTCTCACTCAACCATGTCAAATCTCCACCAACAATCTAATCTACATCTAACAATGAAGATGGCACCTCTCTCCACTCAAATTCAATGCATACACCTAACATAATCCCACCAAGGAGTCTTGAGCCAAAAGAGTAATCCAACAAAAACAATTGTTTGATTCACACCCATGATCAACAACAAAACTTTACATATGAGGAGAAAGAGGAAGGACAACCCCCCACCACCCTATGCATAATCTAGAGCCCAAAAGGGCCATCCCAACCATCATTCATCTTATTACAAAATTCAAATCATGTATATTTGACTTGCTACAAAGGTATAAATTCAATCTAGTCCTTTATAACACTCCATGAATAAACTAATATGACTTGTGATCATCATCCCTCTCATGTTTCATGATAGAATAAACAAATTCATGCAAGGAAGTGAGGGTTATTGAGGCACTAAAATGGTTATTCACCACCATGATCCCCAAATAAGAGGTTATTCATTTGAAGGAAAGGAACACAACTTCTTTGTAGGAATTCACATGGGGAATAGGGCTCAACTCACTACTAGACTTGTCTAAATGGACAAGAGAAGAAACTTCCTACCATATGTTGGACTTCAACTATCATCTAATATCTACATCCATACTCTACCACTAGACTCTTTCCCTATATAACACTGAGTATTGGAATTATAACAGAAACATTGGTATTGTTGGTCATTGACATTAGTATGTTAATTATAGAATATGCTATTATATTAATCCTGTGACTTACACTCTATATTTACTCATAAAATTTAGCTACCATTTTTACCCTGGTTAGTCAATCTCACTGGAGTGTCATCTAGTGTCTTGTTGATGATTCAAGTCCCTAAAAAACTAGTAATGGGAATTCCAATTTGTTATTCCACTTTATATCAATAAGTCTAATTTGATCCCCTTGGGGTGTGGGATACTTTCAACCAATCTTAAAAAAGAAAAATTGAAATAAATAAATCTCTTTATATATACAATATATCGTAAACTACCTTTCTCTTTAACACGATTTGTAAGTATATTAATACATAGTTTTTCTTTCAAGGGAACCACCTAAGGGGAAAAAATCCCAAGAACAAGGTGATGTTATGTTAGTGATTTCAATTCGAAGGCTCTTTACATCATGCCCAAAAGATACATCATTTGGCACAATTCCCGAAATCTACTCCAATGCTTTATAACATGTCATTGGTGGGACTCGAAGTCTGGTGGAGGCCATATTAACAAATTACTATTTTTTTTGTTTGCAATTCAGGGAGTAAGGTACCCCCACACTTAAGGAATGGGACTAATACTTTATATCATACTAAGAAATAATGTACAATCATGCTCATTATCAAGGAATCATTAAAACATACCCAATTTGACTGATGTATCCACCTGTTGATGCCTAGAAAAATACCAGGTACCAAACAATAGGGATTCTCCCCGGTGAACGATCCCAATTAGATCAGACACCATTCGGTGTGGGGAATCTGTCCGGTTCACGGTTCCAGGTACCATTGATTAAGTTCTTTAAATATTTTACTGGTTACAGCCCAGTCCACCGTTTATATGATTTTGTTTAAAGAATGATATGCAGGCGCCTAAGCTAAATGCAAATATAATCTAAATCTAAAACTAAGCTATTTTATCCACGGCTAGGGAGAAAATTTAGAGTTCAAAGTAATATACTGTAAATGCTCATAAAATTCTAACAGATAGTTGTACCAACACAATAATCACATTCACAGTAGAAAGAATACCATAGGTAGCTCTAATATAATTAAACCATTTATTACCCTGCCAACACAGACATTTATACATACATCCGACATTCATGACCAAGGAAATAGTTCGAGGAGGTTAGAACAATCTCACAATATGATGTACAAAAGCAAGAAGAAATAGGTCCACACTATGCATTCCACACATTCTAATTAAATCTCTGCGCAAGCCCTTTGTTCCAACAAAATGATCTTTCTTATTAGCAAATAGGTAGCTCTTTTACAACAATAGTCCATAATTCTTTCACCGGGCAAAAATCCTTATTCGGTGCTTTGCACCTCTTATTTATAGCGTTATGGGCTCTCGAGACTGACCTCGAAATAGAGCCAAATTCAGTTATAGAAATCCTAACAAAATCCAATGTGGCAGATTTGGCATGATCACAAAAACAAATCAGGCTAAACGCTAGAACGCGCATTGTGGATCAGCTTGGAAAATTTAACCGCAGGTACTCAGGCTTTCTTGCTGAAATTGACAGTTAGAACCTCTCCAGTTAGCCTGCAACGGTTTTCTTCATCTTCGCACCTTCACATAGCAAAATCTCTTACAACCTTTGAACAAGACTATATCTTCATCTCAATCGTCCACTGATGTAGAGTTTAACCTATTTTGCAAGCGCCCACCCTGGCCTTGTGAACCATAGTACTTGCAATGTACAAAGAAACCTAATGAGAGCTACATCTAAACTAGAAACAACAAAAATCACAGTATATTCAATTTAATGATATGCATTGATTAAAAAGATAATGATTGGTGCCCTATCACGCAAACAATTTTATCTAATTAAGCTTTGAAAGTTTAAATTCTCAATTTCCCAATGGTTCACAGTTAAAAAAAACCAAATAGAGATTGGACGGCTCAGATCATCTCAAAGATGGATTGGGCCTGATTTGGACCGTTAGATCTTGTAGTCTTGACAACTCTTTCCACCTCTGCACTTTGGAAAACGAAAGTCGAAAGCCGGAACATCAAACTTTCACGAGATTTAAACTCTATCTTTTCGCCTACGCACTTCCGCTTCCGCACCTCGGAAAGAGGAAGTCGGAAGTCGGAGTTTCCAACTTTCACGAGGTTTAAACTTTAAGCTTATGATTCTACCTTTCCACCTCCATGCTTCCACTTCTAATTTTTCCCTTGATCGTTGATCTAAGCGACAACCTTCTGAACCGTTGGATCTTGAAAATGTGGAAGTCGAAAGTTGGGAATCTAACTTTTCATTACCAAAACCTGCATCTTTCCACCTCTGCACTTCCGCTTCTACACTTCGAAAAGTGGAAGTCGAAATTTCCAACATTCACGAGGTTTAAACTTTAAGTTTTCGATTTTGACTTTCCGACTCCTCCCTTCAAAAAGCGGAAATCAAAAGTCGGCTTGTCCAATTTTCACAAAGATCAAACTTTAACTCTCCGACTCTGCACTTCCGCTTCCACTTTTTTGCTTCTTTCCGCACTGTTGATCTGTGCGGATTCATCCTTTGTTGTCAAATTGTGGATCGCGGAAAACAGAAAGTGGAACTTTTTTACAAATGAAACTTGACCTTTTTCGCTTCCACTTTTGGATTTCTGTGACAACCTTTCCGCACCGTTGATCTTCTGCGGGGTGATTCTGAATCGTTGGATCTGAGACTGCGGAAGACGAAAACCAGGATTCCAACTTTTTCTTACCAAAACCTACATCTTTCTGATTCCGACTTTCCGCTTCCGCCTTCGAAACGAAGAAATCGGAAGTTGGATTTTCCAATTTTTTTCGAGGTTTAAACTCTGGCTTTTCTCCTCCACCTTTCTCTTCTCCACCCTTTCGAGCCATTGATTTGTACATAAACCTTCAAGGCTGTCGAATCTTGAACTGTGGAAAGCAGAAGTCAAATTTGTAACTTTTTCCATAAACGAACTTAGCTTTTATGACTCTGCCCTTCCGCTCTCGCCTTTCCTTAACCATTGGATCTTAATCGAAGCGATTCTCAGCATTTGAGCTTAAATCAGAGCGGATTTTCTCCTACATGCTTGTTTCTTGGTCATGCCTAAGTAAATTCTTACCAGAATGACACTTCAAGCTTAGGGAAAAAAACATTATGCTCGAGTTTCTAGGGAAGACTAAGTATGCCGAGAGGACTTAACTGAGTTGGGCAACAAGTGTAACAAATAAAAATTGGAAGAAGAGGCCCTAAAATGTAAAATTTTGGGGAAGCAGTTGCAACAACAACACCACCCTTAGGCTTCTTTCTGATACAAATGAGATTTATGATGAACAACATTTCCTTTTAACATACTCTCCTCTTAATAATAATATAAATTTAACTTTACACAATAACTCAATTACTCTTTAAAACCTCTTTGATTGCAAAAACCGTAATGACCTTGGCAATTTCATTTCCACCATGTTCACTTATTTAAAAACATTTTGAAGAATGCCTAGTTTGATTCTATATGTTTGTCTAATAAACATTGTTGGTTTTAGAGGATGGCAAACATCGTCATAATCATCACATTTTTTTTGTTTGTTAATGAGGTATTTCTAAGTTTAAGCAAGCATTATTTAAAACTAAAAATGTGAGCTAACTTATTAAGAAATAAGCATGTCAGTGTTTGGAGGAGGTTTGTTGTGATCCTCCAAGGTAGGGACCCAACTAGTAATATGGATATTTACATTTATCAATGGTGTAGGTTCCCAATGATTGGTGGGAGGTTCCAAAGGTTTTTTTCCTTGAAAAATGGGCATGGTTAGTCTTGAGAATTGTTTCTGATTATTAGTTGGTTTACAAACTCACCCACACATTTGTTGAATGAGTGATAGGACCTATTTTCACCTCTATACAATCTTTTTGACAACCATTGAAAGGGGATAGGTACCTCCCTCCCCATGGTATATTGGGGGGGGCCAACATAAAAATTTATAAGCTATTGGAGATTCCATCTCCATCCTTAGTTTTCAAACCTAAATTGGAATCTACACAGACATGCCATTACAATTTGTGTCTTTATACCAAGAAAATATTTTGATGGGAAGTTAGTGAGGTAAATCAACATCATTGCACTTCTTCCAAATCCAATACATTATTTTGACTATGGAAAGCATCTAATGAGAGTAAAATTCAGTGCCTCGAAGCAATAAATTTCTTAGCAATAATGTCTTCAAGATATAGGGGTGAAGAGGTACTATGACACACATACTCAATGTAGTGACACAAAACTTGGGCAACACACAAAACCAAAACAAACACATAGGAGACTCTATGTGCCCACATTGTTAGCATTGTGGATTTGCACCTTTCTGTAACACCATGTTTTCTCCATTGTAAGGTCTCACATAGCTAAGCACCTAGATAGAAAGTAAAGTATTTTAGGGTTTTAATGTTAACAGTTAGAGACTATGAAATTGAAATAACCTTGTGTTTTGTTTGGAATTCAATAAACAAAATTTGTTAATTAGGCCCTCTCAGCCATCCATACTAGCTATAATACTATAACGGTGTTTCTAAACACCATGTTGCCCACCTATTTCGACTAGGTGGCAAATCCATGTACATGAAGATGTACATAGTTGTACAAATTGTACCTTGAAAAAATCTGAGGATTTTTCACTTCTGTAGGGCAATTGCCCCTTTGTAAAACGAAATGTCCGCTCCCCTGCGTGGGAAAATTAATGTAATTATATGTGCTAGTGTGGGTCATATGATATGGATGCCACACCATGGAACTGGTTGTTAGGGAAGTCCCCTCATCGAGTGTTTTTTCCCTTTCTAATTAATCTTGTTGAGTAAACGATTTTAATTGGTTTGGTTTTTCACTCAAAATCCTCCAAAGTGGGGAGGGGCATTCTAACAGTCAAGTCCATGGGGTGGCTAAGGGTTCAAAATTTTATTCATGACCATGCTAGACATTTGTATAGAGTCTTGCGGAGTTTCGTTATGTTGTTGTATTTTTATTAATTTTTTCTAGTTAATTAACTTCACCCCTTGGTGGTTACTTAACTCAGTTTTGATGTAATAATGTAATTGCTCAAGCACTGGCATTTTGTAATAGGGGCTATGAATGCAAGGTAAATTTCTATGAAACCCCCTAAGCCACTGCTTCGAGTCCCATGTCATTCAGACAAGCAGTTGAGGAGATAGACCATTTTTGTCTAATCAAGGTCTATTTTTCCTAGGGAATTAATTAATTTCCCTAAGTCAAAAGTTCATATTATTTGATTTTGAAGGAAAAAATAAAATAATGCCATGGTAAATTTGTTTGGGGGTTCCTAAGCCTAGGAAAATTTATTTCAAATTTTTCCACCCCCCCATGGCCAAGATATGATTTTTTCAAGTTTATTTTTAATTTTTCCTAAGTCAAAATTGGAAAAATTAAAAATTAAATGGAGAAATTAAATATAAGGTGAAATAGTTTTTTAGCCTAAGTCTAAAGGTTAAATGTTCATTTTGGAGCAAAGGCTAAATTCAAGGCCAAGTTAGAAGAACCAAGTCATGGTTTAAACCCTCACTAAAATGGGGGCGGCCAAGTTTAAAAGGCAAAAGAGGGATCACGTCCAAGTTGAAACCCTCACCAAGAGAGGGCGCATGCATGTTTAGAGGGGGCGCTAGGGTAAAAGGCCACCAAATATGAAGACTCCCCCATATTTAGAGAAAATGCCTACATAAAGGAAGACGCCCCCATATGTAGAGGGCGCTAGCCAATTTAGTGCGGCGTCAAGGTTTAAAGGAGGGCGCTACAATGGAGAAGACGCCACATTTTAAGGGAGCCTCCATACTTGGAGGAGGCCGCCATACTTGGAGGAGGGCGCCTACATTGGGCCCACAATAAACCCTAAAAGCAGATCTAAGGTGAAATCTTGGTCAAAACCCTAGATCTAAGGGTGTAGATGCATTAAGACATGGATCAAGCTTCTAAGCCATGGATTGAAAAATAATCTAAGGGTGGAGAATGGTTGAGAGGGTGCAAATGTCAAATACCTAGATCTAGTGGTGGAGATCTAATCTAGATCTAGATCTAATCTTGGTCGTTGATCTTCAAGGGGTTGGGGTCTTCCTCAACTATATAATGAGGGTCTCACTCCCTCATTTGACATGATCTCTCATGGTATTGTTATGCTGCCGGAATATTTCCCCACTCTTCTCTCATATTCTTTTGGCTATTGTAATCTTCTTGCCCTAGTTGGGCCATTTAATCAAAGAAATTCTTTGGAGGGACATGGTGGTACATTCTACATTCTTCATGATCCATTTCTTGTGAGGTAACTTGTATCTTTTTAGTTTTGCATGTTTGTATTAGTCTAGTTAGCTCTCCACAAAGTATTTTGTGGAGAGATTAGAGAGTAAAAGTATTCTTACCCTCTTTTGTGAATGGTTTATCAATTTTTCTTCAAAGTATTTTGCAGGGATTGTTAGACATTCATCACTAGGCTTACATATTTTTTTGCAGATCTAGATTTGTTTGCGGGTTTTCCAAGCAAGGATATCTCTCCAAGGGTTTCGTCTTTTCAAATTTTCAATTCGGCCTTTTTCTTTTTTCCTTCCTGAAATTGAGTTTTATTCACTGTATAGTGAATATAACCCTTGTTTTAGGGCCCCCATCCATTATATATTAGTATAAGCTTTTAATTCTATTGTTTATATGTTGTTTTCACCTTAAAAAACAGTAATTTTTAGCCATTAAAATTTCTGTGTATTCATTTTTAAAAGTTCAGATTTTTCTGTAAAATTTCTGGGCTGTACACTAAATTTTTCTAACTTTCTGTCTCAGTTTTCTGCAGTAATTTCCAGCAAGTAAGTTGCTGATTTTTTGCAGGTTTTGTGCTCAGAAAGAGGGGGTTATGCTGCCCTAAATTGCCCAGAAAAAACCAGCAAAAAATTTGGTCCAAAAGAGGCCCTAAACTACACTTCTTCTCTCTCTTCTATTACATTGTAAACCCCAAATGAGAAGTTCTCTTTGGGGTATTTCTCTGCTGTAAATTTGTATAAGTAGTTGGTTAGAGTTAGTTTTATTTGCAAGTTATTTTTCTATTTACCCACCTATCTTTGTGACAGACCACCATCTCTGTCACAGAGATTGAAGTGAGGTTAGTTTAATCAGTTTTATTTTTTTGTTTACCCACCTATCTTTGTGACAGACCACCATCTATGTTACAAAGATTGTTGTGAGGTTAGTTTACTGCTCTAGCTAGTTGTATTTTCTTTTCTAGTCTTATTTTCACCCACCATATCTGTCACAAAGATTGCTATGCGGTTAGGCATTGCTTTAGCTAGTTACAGTCTCTTTCAAGTTTCAGTAAGTTTTATTTTTTGTCAAAAGGGTAATCATACAACCCATCTATCCTGTGTATCCTCTATCCACTTGTCATCTCCCTTTAGGGACTTCAAGCTGGATATGAAAAGAAGGAGAAGTGGGGGCTTAGTTAATTAAAACAACATTCTTTATTTTCCTGTTACAATCTTCACATTTTATTTTCCAAGTCCAAGATCAAGTACCAGCACCTCCCATAAGGGATACCGCTTGGTTGATCTTGTTGATAGTTTAAAAGAAACTTTGTATGCTAATCATCAAGACTAAAATTTACTTCTAAAATTAACCAACAACAACTTCACTATTTCCTGCTCCTCTACTCGGTTATCACCCTTCGGGGTACTCACGAGATACGACAGGGGATAGAGAAGTCTTAGTTTAATAGGCATCCATCTAGTAATTTTCCTGTTGATTAAAAACAGTGACCTCAGAGGCGACTTGGGGTAGTAGACCGTGGGGGGTCTCTAGGCGTTTTACATCCTCCTGGTTGAGCACCAGGCCATTGGGGTTTGACCTGTGAGCTACGGGTGGGCTTTGCTCCCACTTTGTTGAGTGCAAGAGCATTCCTTCTTTGACTTGAGAAATACTGGATTGGGGTAGTCACACCACCGGTTTGAAAACTAAATTTCAAGAAGAAAAACATTAATAAAATCTACCTAAAACAAACCAAGAGACATTGCAAAACCGGTTCTGTAACATTTTTCATTTCAGCACACTTCCACTCCAGCATTGCACTACAACTCTTTATTTTCAGTTTCACTTTACTTTCAGTTTCATTTACTTTTTTCAGTTCTGTAATTGTTTATGTGGTGAATGCTTAACTTTTGTTTAAACTGTAACTATCTTACTTCATTTGTTTATACTGATAAATTTAGATCATCTGTACATTGCTTAGATATCTTGGTTCATTATTGTTTATAATTGTACCATTTATTTGTTTATTCATCTCATTGTTAGACAACTTAATCTGTGGAGAATTAACTTAGATTTGCATCCATTTAAAGTTGCATTCTCTGACTCCATTCTTTAGGCACTGGTTATAAATAAAAGGATTGACTGTCATTTAAATATTGCATCTTGCATTGGTTTGACTGTCATCTCTCAAAACCTTAGCCTCAATCTTAATAAAAGATCCCTTTAATTAATTTGTAATTAATTAATAAATCTGGAACTTAGTTTCCCTGTAGGGACTACCCCCCTTGGCTCTGTTGGGATCTTGCCTAAACGGAGGAGTTGTGGACTGTGGTGACAGTGGTCCCTAGCTCTCGCTTTCCCCAAGGACACACATAGCAGGTTGTGACTTTCCTGTGTCTTAAAGTGTGAATTAGGCGGCAACACACCACAATACCTACCTGGACTATGTTCTTTCTTTTGCAATCCACTTATTATTTTTAAAAAAGTATTAGAGCCAATGGTTGCAAGATCTTAGCCTTTATTATAATTGTTGTAACCCATTTTGAAGTTTGAGACACCACATGAAAATTGTGGATGGTAATTGCACTCCTATAAGTCAAATATTAAAAGAGGGTGGATTTGTTGGAAGAAGTTGTCATTGATGTCAAACAGGGTGTCATTGATGTCAAAAAGGGTAAAGAGATATGTGGTGTTGCCATTGGTGTCAAGGTGATAATGATGATGTGGTTGTAGTAGATATAGATTGTTTGGGTAATGTTTGATGAAACCTTGAATCCCGTAGAGAAGACCCTAATGATACTAAGGAATTCCTTGATGAAGAAGCATTGTCACATGTGTATATAACTCCAAAGTGGCCCCATTATGGCATAGTGGTTACGCATGACACTCACAAGAAGATACTTTGAGTTGTACAAAAGTGGCACAAAGCCCCTAGAGAATCCCCCATTGATTATGATGATGTGGAGTGTAAAGGAGTCCCTAAAGTGTCCCAAATAAGTTTGAAGAATTTCCAAAGAAATGATGTTGGGTCACATGACCATTATAGTGTGTCACATGACCATGATGGTAGGTCACATGACCGTGATGATAAGAATTTTAAGGAAGTCCCTAAATGTGTCCCTAATCAATGTAGGTAAGATATTTGAAGAGATTCCTAGCATGATGGTGTTGGGTCCACATGACCATGTGTTTGGGGTTACATAACCCATGTTGGAGAAGGCCCTAAAGAGCTCCTAAGGTTGGTGGAAAGCATATTGGGATGAAGTGTGAAAGATATCCCAAAATCATGATGATGAGTCCACATAACCCCGAAATTAGTGGTGTTGGGTCCACATGACCAAAAGGACTAGTCCAAATGACCATGAGAAATAGCCCCTAAAGTAATAAGGATTGGTCCAAAAGACCATGATGGTGTGAAATATGAAGAAACCCCCAAAGTAATGGTGTTTGGTCCACTTTCCCATGAGTTTGGGGTTACATGAACCATGGTGGAGAAGGATCTAATGTGTCCCAAAAGTTGGTCCAAAGCAAGTTGGTGTGAAGCATGAACTATCCCCAAAATAATGATGTTTGATCCACATGACCCCGAAAGTTGTGGTATTTTGGCCCATTGGACCACATAAATTGGCAAGAATATCCACAATAAATAATGATGTATCCACAATTATGATGATGTGGATAATCCATAATGCCCCTTTGAGAGATATGGAGTTGTCTTGAAGTTTTGGTGAAGTGTCATGATGGATCCTTGAAGTGGGGTACTAACCCTTGAGATCCCCCTAAAAATTGGAAAATATTTTTTTAAGGAAGAGTAAAACGTTTTTGCAAAAGTGAGTTGGAGCCCCCTTAAGGAGTATAAATAAGATTGCACTTTGTCATTTCATTTGTGTAATTCGCTCTCTTTTTTCTAATGTGCATCTTTCAAGAGAAAGTGCGAAATTTTGTGGAGGAGCTAGTGTGACAATTTTGGGGATCATCTTTTGTTCTTTGGTGAAGATTGATAAATTTGTCATAACCATTAAAAATGATATCATAAATACGGAATTCTTGGATCATTGAAAATCTTATTGGAAGGGTTATGTGATGACATGGTCTAGAGCTTATTTTGGTAAAGAGTTTCTTTCTTGTTTCTTCATATTGGAAAAGGTATGGTTTGTATACATGGGTATCTCTTGCAATGGTCATGCCTCTCATGAACTAGGTTCCATATTGTTGGCTTGAAAAAGGTATGAAGTCTATACATGCTCTAGTGCTTCTCTCTTGGAATACTTGATGATGATCATGGCATAGATCTTGGTGATTATATTGGCATATTGTTGGCATAGATCTTGGTGTTATTGTTGGCCTATGTCTTGGTGATTTGTTGGAATAGATCGTGGTGATTTGTTGGAATAGATATTGGTTTTTTGTTGGTATATATATTGATGATTATCTGGGCATATTGTATGATTGTCTTGGCATAGATCATTGTGGATATCTTGACATAACTCATGGTTATATTTTGGCATATGGCTCATCTAACAGAATGTTCAATGTTTTGAAAATATCTATGATGTAAAAGTTGAGGATGCAAATAAAATCAATGGATGATTGTTTTCAGGTATAGATTAGAGGCATGTACAGGTTGGTANCTCATCTAACAGAATGTTCAATGTTTTGAAAATATCTATGATGTAAAAGTTGAGGATGCAAATAAAATCAATGGATGATTGTTTTCAGGTATAGATTAGAGGCATGTACAGGGTGGTATAGTGTGACATATATTGAGATAGTATGACAATGACAAATATAGTGTGACAATAACATGGATAGTGTGATAGTGATTGTGGCATTGAGACAGAGATATAGTGATTGTGATATGGACAATGATAAATGTACAAAGAAAGAAACACTGGAACATGTTGCAAAGATAGTGATTAGGGAATTGTAACAGAGATAGTGATTGTGACTAGTTGACAGAGGAAATGTTACAATGATACAAGTTTACATTGACAATGATACATGTACACATTGATAGAGACAATGATACAAGTACAAGTTGATAGTGACATTGACAAAGACAATGACTATTATAGATTGATTATCGTATTCATATCAGGGTGGTAGGATTGGGCAAGGATAAGATATTGAAGTCTCCTTCAGGTTGGTTCATGTGATATTAGGGGTTGGATCCTCCTTCTAGTTGGTGTTGGTAAATTAGGGAGTTGTATCTTCCTTCAGGTTGGAGCCTGTAAATCATGGGGTTGGAGCCTCCTTCTAGTCGGTGCTGGTAAACCAGGGAGTTGGAGCTTCCTTAAGGATGGTGCCTATAAATTAGGGGGTTAGTGCTTCCTTCTAGTTGGTGCTGGAGAATCTTGGAATTTAGTGGTTCCTATGAATGTAATCTTGACATGATATAAGAAAAACATTTTTTGGTTCTATCCCATGTGGGTTTTCACGATAAATATCTTGTGAATTGTCTATGGTTTATGTGATGATGAATGATATTGTTAATGGTTAATATTTACATGATATAATTAATGGCTGAAATGGTAAAAAGTGTTCAATACTAATTCATCCCCCCTCTCAGTATTTGCAACATGGCTTGTAGAGTTATGGATCAAGGTTTGCAAGAGTAACATGGGTTCAACGTTACAATTATGGCATGTGGGTGTAGGGCATTGAGACTTTACTTTACAGTAAATCACTATGGTAGATTAATAAAGACAAACTTGAAAATTTCATGATCAATGGGGAAAAAAATGAAGTTGCATGGGTAATGATGACCTACATTTCAACGAAGAGTTGCTTCCATATAATTGGGATCCATTACCTAAATGAAGTGTGAAGAAGTTGAAGTAGTTTTTTAACAACGGCAATGAAAGTCAAGTTGGTCGACTTGAAAAGAAATTGATTTCTCTTGAACCCCTCTCATTCAAATGATTGGGGATTATCTAACTTGTGTAAGGGATCTAAAGTTGAAACATGTATAATAAAGAATTATACTTATTAATTTCAAGCCATTGAATTCTACTCACATCACAGATCATATTCATGAGTAGCGATAGAAGAAGAGCTTAATATTCCCCTTTTTTACGAGATTTTGTTATATTTATTTTCTAAGCCCCTTCTCTCTGTTGGCCCTACCAAAAGGTAGACAGAATTTTGGCATAATTATGTTTGGGAAAATAAAGATTCTCGTCGCAAGACAAACAAGAGTTGCGATGGGAGCAGTCATGACGAAAAGAACCACGACATAAGAGGAATAAAGCAGTCGAAAAGAAGAGTTCGACTAATTTTGGAAAGAGCTAGTTAGACTAAAATATTGCTTTTGGTAATAAAGCTTGATTGTATTTTTGGGCCAATAGTGCCTATTTTTATATGTAACTGGATGTATTGAAATAGAAAGACATCCTGTCAACTGACAATTGTGAGTCAGTTGACGATTGGATCAATATTTGTAAAAGCTTAAAGCACGAACCCAAGCTGTGTGCAAGTTGATCAACGATAACTAGGCCAAAACCGAAGAGCATGAGATGAGATAAATATGTACAAATTGTAAAGAATATCAAAAGAAGAGTCTATAAGATGAGTGCACAAACCAAAGGTGCTAACCTATTTCTCATGCCAAATGAAGAGTAGCTTTGTGTTTTTTGCCCGTTTCCACGTTACATCTTGTCTCTGTGTGTTTAGTGTGTGTTTTTTGTCGAATGCCTAATTGATATAGATCAACTTATTTGAATGTGTCGCACATGCTTAATGGTGGATGAACTTATCTTTGTATTGCATCTTGAATATGTGTTAATGCTTTATGACTAATGTTGTTATTTATGTCATCAATGGATAGTCATCATGAATGAATAGATAAGAGAAAAGGTTTAATTCTGTTTTCGGTCAAGTGAATTAGTCTTGTTGTAAGGAATAAATCCCCAACATAACTGCAGAAACTTGGTTCTGGAAGTTCCCATAGATATCTTGAGTGAGACTTAATCTACGTCGCAGGTGTTGCCGATAGATTCTTGCTCTGTCGGGTCGATATATTGGGCTTTGTTGACGAATGAGGAATCTAAACTTGGGTCGACCGAAAGCATGCCAACAGTCTCTAACATATCTAATATACTATTGTAAAATTACTTGTTACTAAGGGAGAAATTATTCTTAGATCCCAAGAACAAGGTGTTGTGTATTCTAAATGTGATTGTCTATCAATTTCCATTCCACATGCACATGGTATACGTGGGGCTACCTAAACTATTATTGATCAATCATAGGTGGTTAATGTTGTTTTGGGTCCATCCATTATGCATCTAACCAATTTGGTCATGTTTCTTTCTTAGAGCTCCTAATATTTATGAGGGGCCAAGTGCTTCCTATGGAGTGCCTTATGGGTTTGTTTAAAACTTTTATCATGCATTGGTTTCTTTAACTACATAAACTCTTTGCTAATGGAAATATCCAAATACATTGCCTTCTTCCAATGTTAACTTGGTTCATTTTTAGCTTTCCAAAATTGTCAAATTTTCTCCCAACAAACAAGTAACTGGGATCCCAATAAAGGAAGTATGAGAAAGAATAATAACCAAGGGAAATTGGTGAACAAGACTAATGTTGGGGGTGATTATAATAACAAATGGTCAAGTTCAAGACCAATGGAATAAACTCAAACATCGTTGTGTTGTTATGATCACCAATTCATGATGTTAAGTCCAATGTATTGTGACATTACACTTTTATTATTATATTAGTATTGTCTTTATTGTTAGCTGGGAATTTAATTATAATGATACCCGTTTTCTCCTATATATATACCAAGGATACCTAGTCGTAGGAGGATATAATCTCATCTTGTGCATTTGATACATTGGAAAAAAAGGTTGTCCACTCAAAGATGCTTCTAATTTTTCTCTTAATTTCACTCCCAATTCATTGGGTTATTGTTTCTTTGTTTCTATTTTTATGATATTTTGGGAATTTATTGCTTAGCATTTTATATGATATACATTTTCGCTATAAATTTGTTTTGGAAACTTTACAAATCATGAAATATTGAGGCAACTCAACATACATAAGAATTACCTACGTTAAACATCTTAGGTCTTGGTTCATTAAAAGTTAGGCGTTATAGTCTATGCAAGTTAGGGTTTTTAACTAGTCCAAAAACTAGTCTCAAACAGATGTTTTGCGTAAAACTGTTATATATGAAGCTTTAGAGATCGAAATTAAGTACCACATGTTGCATAAGAATTATATGTAAACATTATTTTTTGCTATCATGGAAAAAAATTTGCTGAAAAATATACACTAATTAAACCTCAAAAAATATCAACCATCACTCATGAAGAAAATGAACAAATATATAACAACATGTCTGATTTGGAGGAAAATGTTAAGGAATTGAGTGATTAATCATTGGCACATGTTCAATTGATAAGCAAAAAAAAATATAGAAAGTGAGTTGAAAAATATGTATGAAAATATGACTAGTAAAGAGGGTCATGAAGTTATGAAGGCGGTAGTTCTGAATGAGATGAGACATCTCACTACACCTAATTCATCTCTTGAAGAAGATGATAAAGAGAATAAGAGGGATTTATCCTATTCACATTGAAAATTTTGAAAAAAATTTGGAGAACAAGAGGCTTGAGTTCCAAACACTTGATCGATAGTCACTCCATGATCCACATCATCATGGGTTCAACTTGGGACCAAGGAAATAATTCTTTCTCGAGACTGATCTGACCAAGTTTGACTACAATGATTCAATAACATGGATATTCTAGATGGAGCATTTTTTTGTTCTAGACCAAGTTTGAACTTTACAAGAGATAAATATTGCATCTTTGTAGTTAGGACCTGATCAATTTGTGTGCTACCAATGGCTTTGTGACCGTAAAAGGACTCTATTATATCTTGTTATATATTTACAAATGAATTAATATCACATTATGGTAATATCAAGAGACACACTTTCTTTAACCAATTGATAACTCTAATAAAAAGAGGTTGAGTAACAAAGAACGTTAAGGAATTTCAAAAGTTGAGCCTTAGCGTGAAGAACATTCTAGATGCTAATTTGTTGGATCTCTTTATGGGCACTTTAAAGGAGAGCATTTAGTATGAGGTATGTTTATTTCAACCTAAATCAACGGGGAATGATTTTAGTTTGGCAAGGAATGCTGAAAGCAAAAATATGGCTACTATAAGGGTTTCTACTAACACCTATAGAGAGGGAAATGCCTCCCTTGCAAACCCCACTCATCCTACAAGGTTGATGCCTCAACAAGTTTATGAAAGAAGAGAAAAAATATTATGTTTTAATTACGATAGCAAGTACAATAATGGGCATAAGTGCAGTGAAAATAAATTTTTCTACATAGATTGTGAAGAGGAAGAAGATCCATAATAGGAACAGTCTCAAGCTATAAATCTAGAAGATACCACTCCAACCATATTTTTCCATGCATTTGCTAGCATTAACACTCCTCAAACTCTTAGGATATAAGGATATATCAAAAAGAAAAAGGTTAGAGTGTTGATTGCTTCTAGTAGCACCCATAACTTCATTAATTGCAATTTAGCCTAACTTCTCAATGGCTTTGAAAACTTATTTCTTTGTCTTAATAGTTGGGATTCTTCTTCAGGAATGGGGAATGTTTTATTTGCCAAAGAGTATGGATGGAATTTTTCATTGAACAATATATATGGACCTAATTCTCATCATCAACCCTTTTGGGAGAGGTTATCCAGGATCGACTTTTTGAGATCAAACAGAGTCATTATTGGACGGGACCTTAATTTCTCCTGGGAGAGATGGACTCCTGGGGAACACATAATTATTTAGATCCATTGGTTGATTTTTTTTTAATAAAATTGAAGAAGCCAACCTTTTTTACCTCCCTCATACAATGATACGTCTTACATGGAGGAATATGAGAGATGGAGTTAACATTATTTCCAAGAGGTTATACAAGTTTCTGATTAATGGAGGAATCATCCATTGGGTTCCTACCATCAAGCAATGGATAGAGGAGAGACCTGAATAAGATCGCATCCCCATATTCATTGAGCTCATGGGAGATAATCTTAAACCTCCTTGTCCGTTCAAGTTTAATGCGCATTGGTTAGAAGACGAGGAATATGTTATGAAAGTTAAAAATGCTTGGAGGCCCTATAATCCTAATTTTCCATCTTCGACTGTAATCCAATTACTTAATAATATGAAGATGATCAAATCAATGAATCTTGATTAGGCAGATAAACAAGGGAAGCTTCAGGAAGTTGAGTTGAGCGGAGTTGAAGAACTTTTACATATCTTTCATGAATCAGATGATGAAGGATATAAAACATTTGATCATAAGAGATAAATTAGAGAGTTAGAATCCATCATTAGAAATATTCTAGCTAACAAAGAGGCGGCCATTAGATAAAAAAGTCACGCTATATGGTTGCAACAAGTTGACGATAATACTAAACATTTCCATCAGTTCTACAAACATAAAATAAACACAAATACTTTATGGAATCTGAGGATGAAGTTGGTAATCACATATCAGGGTTTAAAGATTTAGTTAATGTGGGGGTAAATAATTTCAAGCGCCTCTATAAAGATGAAGATCGAGCATCAAATGCAACTATGTTATAAATGATCATGCAGTATCAATCCTTTGTCAATGAAGAACAAATTTTTTCCATGAATGTTCCAGTCACTCTAGAAATCTAAAAGAGGCTATCAAGACTATGCATCATGATAAAATCCCATGTTCATATGGTTTTCCTATAGAATCTTCTAATTTTTCATGGATATTTTACAAGGAGGCATCTTAGCCATCATTGAAGAGTCCAGGGTTAAATGCAGAATCCTTGCTGGCTTCAATTCTACTTTTATTACATTAATTCCGAAAGCTGTCATACCTACCTCCTTTGAATAGTTTTGGCCAATTTCCATATGTAATTGCATATATAAATTGTTGGCCAATATTATTGCTAACATAATCAAAATTATTCTTTCCAATGTTGTTTCTGATGAGCAATTTCCATTTCTTGAGAATAGACAAATACATTATACTATGGGGATTGCTCAAGAAGTGGTACACTTGGTGAAAACAAAGAAAGTTCTCGTGGTTACTATAAAAGTGGACTTATTGAAAGCATGTGATCAGGTTAATTGGACTTATCTTAGGTTCTTAATGGTTCCTATTGGTTTTGTTCTTCCAATCATAAATTGGATGATGACTTTTGTTCAATCAGAGTCCTTTTTCATTCTTATGAATGGCTCCACTTCATTTTTCAGACTAGAGAGAGGTTTAAGACCGAGATTTCCTTTAACACCTTTATTATTTCTCCTAGTGGGTGAGGGATTAAGTAGAGCCATCATCCATGCAAATAATTCGGGATGAATCAAAGGTATATTGATCGAGGGGAACATTTCTCTCACACATTTTATTCTTTGATGACATCCTACAGTTCATTGATGGATCTAGGAGGGATGTAATTAAAATTGAAGCCTTATTACAGCTATTTACAGAAGCTATAGGTATGGTCTGTAATATATGCAAATCTTATATTTATTTTATGAATCTTGATTAAGTGTCCATGGATTGGATTTTCTAACAGTTCAACTTCACCATGATAGACTTAAACAATGGGTTGCAATATTTAGGATTTATCATAACCCTAATGAATATTTGATTAAAGATTGGGCATGGATGCTGAGTAAGATGAATGCTAGACTTAATATATGGTGTAACAAGTGGTTGTCTAGGGGAGAAAATATTTGTCATGATGAAATCAGTCCTTGAAGCAATCCTGATATATTAGGCATCTATAGCATATATTCCAACAAGTATTATGGATTCTATTTGGAATATTTGTTTTAATTTCTCTGTATAGGTAGTGAGACTCAATAGGAATACCCATGAATAAATTGGAGAATATTAACGCTTCCTAAAGAGTTGGTAGGGGGTGGGGATTAAAATATTATCCATCCTTAGCTAGAGTACTTGTAGCGAAAGGTATTAGGAGGCTTATCAACGGTAAAGGTCTTTGGGTTCAATAATTATTAAGAAAATATATCCAACCACTATCCTTAGAATAATGGATTAGATGCATGAACAAGCTCATCGGGAATGTCTCCATTATTTGGAAGGCCATGGTCAACACATATGATATTATAGGCAATTGGTTGGGATGGAATATTAGGAATGGTAAGAAATTGAAAGTTGGCATGGATCTGTGGCCTAGATGTTCGACGTATTACAAGCTACATAAGGATATATTGGGCATTCTTCATAGTAGAGCTATTATTTACCTTTTACAATTCCATGACAGTGGTAATTCTACTTGGATAATGAAGTATTGCCTTTCTGCAAAAGTTTTAGGTTTTGAGGGAGCCCATACAAATCCATGGAATAAATATATTAAAGATCTCTCACTCTGTCATATATTTCTTTCTGATTCTGAGGATTATCTAGTTTGGACTAAGAAATATGTTGGAGGTTAGTATTCTCCTAGAATTGGATATTTGATGGACAAAGAAGAAGAAAAGAATCCAGAACCTGTTTGGTGGCATCAAGCCATATTGAAGTTGAATTATCCATTGAAGATCAAATTATTTTCTAGTTGGCTTTGAGTGGTAAAATTCTGGTATGGGATAGATTGGTTACTTTTCTAGGCATTGGGCCTTGACGTTTCCCGCTGTGTTGCAAAGCATCATAATCTATTACTCATATTTTTATCCATTGCTATTATATTAAATCTATGTGGAGCTTTACTAGTAATTTCTATTGTAAACAGTTCATATGGCAAGGAGAAAATCTTAATGAGGCTTTCTAGAATTAGTTCTACAACATTGGTTATCAATGTTTGTGTGCCTTATCTATCATCATGGATTGGGGGGAATGGATGGCCCCCAATAAATCTATTTTTGAATATGTGAATATCCCCCCCATGATTTATGCTTCTAAGCTTGTTTCTATTCTTGAAACACTCCACCAGAGTATTGTCATGCCTAAATAGGGAATCATCTGCGAGGAAGTTATATATAAGTCTTTCAATTGGTTTTATTTCAATTGGGCATCGAAAAATGGTGTGGGAGGAGCAAGGGGTATCTTATATTTTTCAGCTGATCATTGATACAAGTTTGCAACAGCCTTAGGCAGATCCACATACAATCTGACTGAGATAAAAGCCTTAAACTTGTTCTTATTTTGGCATTGTCTAAAGGAGTTCAACATCTTCAAGTTTATGGTGATTCTCTTCTTGTGATTGATTGGTTCAAACTTAAGAAGGCTCCTAAAAACATCACTCTCAAGACTCATTTTGAATATATCCTTAGATACATGGGATTTTTCTGGGATATATCTTTCACTCATATGTATAGGGAGATAAATATGGTGGTTTATTCCCTATCAAAATTGGGTACACATATTGTTGAAAGTAGATGGAGAACATGGTCCAGACAGGATGAAATAAAGATTGAAAATAATATACAATAATTCCCTTTTAAGTTGATATGAAGCAATCTATCCTTGAAGGCTTTATGCCATTTTGATCTTTCTATAGCATATAATAGTGATGTTATTGAAGTTTTTTCTACACTTTTGAAGCTTTAAATGTTCATATATGTGAGATCCATACATGATGAATATGTAGTGACCGACTAAGGCCATTTTGTACAATGCGATTCACCGATGAATGAATTACGATTTATTTAATTTAATTTAATTAATTAATTTATGATTTTATTTTATTAATTTTTATTTATTTATATTATGTGGAATTTTTTTATTATCCAGCACCAAAATCTCAAGTAACGATTATAGATGGAGGTACCATAAACTGTTTAGTGAATTTCCATAGTATTAAGCTTACTATGGGGGAGTATTTATTAGATAGTCCAATAATTTCAATCCAAATGGGCGGTGTTGACATTGTAATAGGGGTCCAATGGCTACAATGGTTAGGATCACTGGCTATTATTTTTAGGAACTTTTCATGAGAATATCCTCAGAAGGAAAGTAAAATGAGCTTAGTGGTACTCTAAGAAAACCCTCTAAATTGATGAGCTCTATTAGCATTACAAAATTGCTAAAAGAGGTACACCATGGTATAATTGCACAATTGTGCTCAATATATGTTCAAGCATCTATACCCTCTACTTTAGTGGATCTCCAAAGAGTTATTGAAAATAATTCCAAGGTATTTTGTGAGATGCCTAAAGGTATACCACCTACTCGAGATCATGACAATGCTTTTAACTTGCAACTAGGAAGTGTAGCACCTAACATTAGACCCCACAAGTATGCGCAAAGGAGTGAGATTAATAATATGGCTCAAGAAATGTTAAATGCATGCATAATTGAGCCTAGTCAAAGCGATTTATTTGCACCAATGGTGACAGTTTGCAAAAATGAAGGGTCATGGCATATGTGTCAAGATTATAGAGAGCTCAATAAGATGACCATTAAAGATAAGTTTCCTATTCCTGTCATTGATGAATTATTAAATGAATTACAGGGAGCAATTTTATTTACCAAGTTGGATATCCATTTTAGATATCATCAAATCAGAATGACATGACAAGACATTATGAAAACAACCTTGAAAAAACATGAAGCTCATCATGAATTTTTGTTGATGCCATTTGGCCTAAGCAATGCACTTTCCCCATTTCTAGGCTTGAAGAATTTTATTTTCAAACGCTTCCTTAGAAAATTTGTGTGACTAATTTTTTATGATATAATAATTTATATAAAATCCTAGGAAGACCATGTACAACATGTTTACATTGCCTTGAAACTATTGGAGGAGTACCAACTATATGCCAAACCTTTTAAGTGTGCCTTTGGGGTTCAAGAAGTGGAATATTGGGGCTATATTGTTTCTTGTGAAGGAATCAAAGTGGACCCTAACAAAATAAAAACTATCATGGAATGGTCAATTCCTAAAAACTTGAAGAATCTTAGAGGATTATTAGGATTGACAGGATACTATCACAAGTTCACCAAGAATTATGGTAAAATAATAGTACCTCTAACAATGTTATTAAAAAAGAATGCATTCTATTGGACTCAAGAAGCAATAATAGATTTTGGAAAAGTTAAATAGGTTATATGTACAGCTATTGTATTAGCCATGCTTGACTTCACAAAAACCTTTAATGTGGAATGCGATGCCTCGAGGCATGGAATTGGTACAATTTTTATCCAATAAGGAAGGTCCCTTTCCTTTGAAAGTTTCCAACTTAAAAAAAAAATACTCAAACGGATTTATGAAAAGGAAATGTTGGTCATACTACATGCAATTAAGAAATGGTGCCATTAACTAATAGGAAGCCACTTCAAGGTAAATGAGAGTCTTAAGTACTTCCTATAACAATTATTATCTTCAAAAGCGAAACAAAAATGGGTTATAAATATTCTAGCTTATGACTTTGAAATTAATTGCAAAAAAAAAATTGGAGGAAAATGCACTTTCAAGAAAAGAATATGACAAAGAGGGATAACTTTGTGCTAATTTCATTTTACAATTTAATTGGGGGGAAGAAGTACGGATAGAACGGAAGAAATATTAGAAGGCATGCAATATAATTCAACAACTACAAGTGGATCCTAGTTCATATAAAAAGTTTGGTGGAAGAATGATTCATTATGGTACTAGGATCTCTTATATTTATGCAAGAGTTCACAACTCAAATAGATTCGGGCCATTTTGGAATGCAAACTTCTCATATAGGAGGAAGTCCAGGGTTCTTGAAAACTTACCATAGGATCAAGAGGGGATTTTCATAGTCATAGGTAAGGGTACATAGCGTATCATTCGGAGTCTTGGATACCCATATTTGAGCGCAACATATGGAACATATTGGTAAACTACAAAACTATTTGGTCTCTCTCTTGGTGTAAAGTTGTTCATCTCATGCACTGGTCATCTATAGTTTCCAATGGGGTATAACTCCTCCTTGAGGGCAACGAAAAAATTCACCCAAGTGTGTTCTATCCCATATGGTGTAGTCTCATCTCTAGCATGCCTCTTCCAGTAATCATCCCACCAATGTTTGACATGGGGGAGGGAATTAAAGAGTGCAAAGGTAATATTTTCATTGTCATAGTTTTTTTGAAAAGAGTAAACCCTCTAAAATATTTAACCATTTCTCCAAAGAATCCACATCTATTTGGCCTTCAAATAAATGAATGCCAAGGTTAACTTGTACCTTCAAGGGCATCACACCTGAAATGGTTTTTGGTTGAAGGTGTCCCCATCGTCGTTGCTAGTCAATGAAGTATCTAGGTGAAATTATGTAATGCCCCCCTCTAATTAAGCACCCCAAAACACCCGCTAACCTACTTAATTCCCATAGGTTCGAGTGGGTACGACATGAGGGGGAATTGATTGAGGGAATTTGATACTTAGAGCAGAACATGACCTTCATTTAGTGTTAAAGTCATCAATCACATAAAAGAAGCCTTATTTATTTAGGCTTAAAAGTCAACAACAAATAAGAATTGCATGCATGCAAATGTAGAGTATAAACCCTAAAAGTGTCATGCAAACCCTAAAAGTGCATGAGGTTCTATGCAAGAGGGTTATTGGACTAAAGAGACTATCTCTTATTATTGTTTATTGATTTTGTAGTTTTGAGCAGCAACACAACATGTAGCTGTGACAGTTGGGGTTGAAGACAGTGTCTTCAACTAAAAATGGTTTGGCAGTGAGATATCTGCCCTAGTCTCCTATTGGGATAAATCATCCAGGTTTATCCACAGCATTCATCATACACTTTAGTATCTGGAGATCCAACAGACTATGGAGAAATATTGATAGACCCACGTTTTGCAGCCGAAAGTAGCTGGGAAACCACAGAAGGATTCATTGGGACAACAAAACCCAGTATTTCCTCCGCATGTCAGCTTCCTCCTTCTCAGCAGACCCATCCTACGACATACTGAAACTAGAATCCATCAACTTGCTCATCTGGAGCAGCTATCAACAAACAAAGAGCTTAGGGGGCATGAGCAGCAGAACCGCAGATCAATTTGCTAGGGTACTTAGAGGCATCGAAACCTCTGCATGTGACAATCTATCTCTCTAACATCAGTAGACAGACAAGCTCACAAAGTTTCAGCTGGATCTGACCTCTCCTCCTCCAAAAATGTCACCTTCAGTTTGGAGGGTACTCACGGTGTAGTTAGGCATCAACAATATAAGAGGAGCGCTGATACTTCACCTATTCAACATTTTATGCGTGTAGCTTATCTTAGGAGTATTATCAGTTGAGTTATCAGTGGTAAGTGTTAAATTCCTTTCTGCAAACCCTAACCTAATTCTGCTATATTCTAGGGTATTATTGCATGGCAAGTTTGCATGCACAATTATTTAGTATTTTTGCACAAGATTGAGCGTATGGGTTAGCACTATACACAGTGTCAGTAGAATATCAGTATTTAGGATATTACAATGGTATTGGAGCATGCTCCTTTCCAATTGTGGGCTTGAACATGAGAAGTAGATGAATACAGAAGATGATAGTTTTGTAACCTATAGGAGAAGGAAGACTAGGTAAACAGAGGAATTTGAAGATATCCAACTAGAAGATACCAACTCAGACATGGACCCAACAGGTATAAACTCTAACAGGGGGAAAGGAACATGATAAGATGAGGATGGGATAGCGTTTCACAACCTAGTAAGCGCATTGCAAGACCTAGCCAAAGGGCAAAATGACGTACTTCATTCAATCAACAGATTATCGACGAAACCAGAACCAGGTAATAGCGGTACACCTCTCTCACCGGTATATAGAGGGTATACAAGCAGTAGTGAGAAGCATGCATACACCAATATGCAAAACACACCCCACATATATAACATACCTTCGAGCAGGCCTACTATGCCTCACTTCTTGGCAGATGCAGTAGCAGGTCCAATCATGCAGGTGGAACCTAGTGAACCCTTTGGGGCCTATTTACAGTAATACAGGGACTTAGGGGATGAGTTTGATGCACCCATGTATTTTTCGGATTTTGCAACATGAAGAGTAGGAACATGCCCAGGAATTTCAACAAAGGATTCAATCATAATTATGAGTTGCAAAAAACCTTGGGTAGGTTGACCATCCCAAACTTTAATGGGGCTCATAGAGGTTCAGCGAGGATATGGGTTTAGAATTTGGATACCTATTTCCAACTCGACCCCACAAAGACAGATGCCATTAAATTAGCTACATTCCACCTAGATGAAGAGGCTCATAAGTGGTGGTACCACGAATTAGTGACATTGGGTCACAACACCATTGACTCCTATAGTGAGTTCACTTAGAAGCTCATGGAGTGCTTCGATAGGAAAGATCCAGAGATACATTTTAGAGAGTTGGCTTAACTCAAGTAGACATGTAGCACTGAGACCTTCATCTCAGATTTCTAGAGGGTAGCTATTATGGTGACAAATGTGTCGGAGAGCAGGCTGATTATGTTGTTTACTGAGGCCTTGACAAAATCACTACAGGGGTGGGTGAAAGCCTATAAACCCTCCATTCTACAAGATGCCATCAGCCGAGCCAGATATCTCCAATATGCAGTCCCGAAGAACAGGTTTCCACTCAAGACCAACTTTCTAGTTAGAGAGAAAGATAAGAAACCTTTCCAGCAGGACTTACCGAACAAAACTTGGTTACACAATGACACAAGGAAAGACTTGAGACAGAATAAATTGTGTTTTACTTGTCAAGAACCATGGGTTCTAGGACACAGGTGCTCAGGAAAGGCCAAATCCCACTACATAGAGGTATATTCAGACAGTGAAGGGGAGGACTATGCGCAGGAAACAACAGATGAATTGCGAGCAGCAAAGGAGGAGTCACTTCAAGAGGATACACCAGAGGGAGTTATTTCTACACTATCTAGAGTACCTATGTTCCATACTATCAGGGTCAGGGGAGTAGTACAAGGCCACAGAGTGGGAGTATTGATTGATGTGGGAGCGACCCACAATTTCATTGGTGCAACATGGGTGGCCAAGAGGGGCATTCCGACAGAGAAGTTTGAGGAATTTACGGTAGCCATAGTAGGAAACACCAGCATGGAGTGCAACTATTGGATTCCCAAAATAAATGTCACATTAGGAAACTACCACATGACAGACTCATTTTATGTTGTGAATGTGGCTGGTAGGAATGTAGTATTAGGTGTCCAATGGTTTTATTCAATAGGAATTTCTACTACAGATTACAGGGCGATGTAAATGGAATTCCAGTGACTGGATGGGAAATAGGTAGTTTTGAGGGGAATGAATACTTATCCCTAATAACTAGTATCCTCACAGAGAATGGATGTTGCGCTCAGACAGGGTGACATAAAATGGTCAACAGAATGTTTAGTGACCTTTAGGAAACCTCCAGAGAACAACACCCAACACCCAGTGGATATTCAGGCCTTATTGCAGAAGCACGAGAAGGTGTTTCAGGATCTTCCAAGAGGTAGACCGCCATACAGGGGATTTGAGCATATCATTGAGTTGGAGGAGGGGACACAGGCAATCACCACCACTCCTTACCGGCATCCCAAAAGATATAAGAATGAGATCGAGAAGACAATCAAGTAATTACTAAAACTAGGATATATTCGTCCCAGTTCTAGTCCCTTTGCATCATCAGTGGTCTTAGTTAAGAAGAAGGATGACACATTGCGAATGTGCATCGATTTCAGAGCACTCAACAAAAAGAACATACAAAAAAAAGTATCCCATTCCTAGGATTGTTGAACTAATGGACGAGCTATGGGGTGCTAAATACTTTTCAAATATTGATCTTCACTCAGGGTACCACTAGATCCGAGTGAGGGATCAAGACATTTCCAAAATAGCTTTTTGTTGCCACTATGGTCACTACGAGTTCTTGGTCATGCATTTTGGACTCACCAATTCTCCAGCCACCTTCCAGTCGTGCATGAACCATACTTTCAGAGCTCAGTTACGTAAGTATTTGCTAGTATTCTTTGACTATATTTTAATTTACAGAAAAACTTGGAAGGAGCATCTGAAACACTTAAACGAGGTATTGGGCATTCTAGAAGAGCATTCGCTTTACACAAAGATGTCTAAGTGTGAATTTGGCATGAAAGAGATGTTGTATCTAGGGCACATGTAATAACTCAAAAATTCGTAAAAATTTAATATTTTCATGTGACATAAAATGTCTAATGTCACCGCTAAAGTACCACTAACGGTTAACATATAATAAAACAGTTTGTAAGAGAAAAAAAGAGTTGCTTCTTTATAAGATTTTGTATAATTTATAGGCATATCCTTAAAAGCTGTGTTAGTGTTGTTTTGACTTGACAGTTGTAATTTTTCCAGAAGTAGGAAAAGTACTTGTATTTTACTACTGCTAGATATACTGTCGATTTATTTTGTCAAGTAGGGAAAGTTTCTTATGTGTGATCGGGGCTTACTTAGCTTTAAGATAACACAGTGGGACTGGTGGTTCCTTACATGTTTTAACAGGTAAGCGTAAGTTCCAGTAAAAATAATATTTATAAATAGGTCAAGAAGATACTTCCCTAGCATGAAAATGATGCTAGTCTTAGGATATTTAAGAACAACTTGACTCCATATGAGGTAACGTTGATCTTATTTGCATTGTCACATCTCCATAATTATATTTATAACAAACTGCATCTACAAGGGTGTAAAAACATGATCAAGGTACTATGCCAAAGAAATCAAGTTACTGGTTGATTACAATTGAATCCAAGAATACTTGTTCTTTCGTTTATAGCACTTTTGATCTAGATTTTATCTAGGATGAAACTATAGTACTTCAACTTTTTGCTTAGTTTGGGCAGACATTTGGAGTCTAGTTTTGATCATAAGTATATGAATCTTTTGGAAAAATACCAAAGAAATACTTCATGTTCATAAACTACAAATCTATCCTATTTTGCTGAAAAAGAGTTAACTCTAAAAACTCTTAAGACCTCACACTCAAAAAGATGTATAACCATTTCAAGCTTATCCTAGGTTTAACATTATATAATTTTCACATTATATAAAACAATACTATTTACTTGTATCTTTTACCTCAATTTCTTGGTTCATCTTTAGCTATAACTATACCTTCATACAAGTTGATTTAGTAAAACTTTGAGATAAGTTTGTTGACTAACATAATATAGTTTGATACTAAACATATGTATTTTTAACTATGTTCTACCACACATGGTGAACAAAAGAACTTATCTTGACTTGTCCTAGAAGATACTTCCTATATTACTTCTATAGTTGGTAAACTAAGCATCGAAAAACTCCATGGTAATAACATATTATTGGCAATCATAGAAATTGCATCGTTTAAATGATTATTTGTAATAAATTTCATGCAGGCTCGAAGCTGCATTGCTGACTATAGAAATGCCACCCATAATGAGGAATAATTTTGAGGACACGTGGTGATGTTTTGTCCACAGGTGAGGATGACTTATAAGGAAGCCCTAACCCTCCCTTTTCGCATTGCAACAATATTTTCGACTGGTGCGGCTGAGTTGTGAACTCGTGGCCGCCATGACTTTGTCATATAACTCATTTTTGTATATTGCCTTCCGACAAAACACTTTGATCTTGTCTTGATGAAAACATAAGGTGGTTCTCGATGCTTAATGACTGCTATAGCATACTGTGAGTGTATGAACTTGTTTTTCTTCAATGATTCGAGGACTGAGTTAGTTTTAAGACTAAAATAAACAGTGGGCAGAGCTTGTAAAAGAGTGCTCTTCTTTCTGGTTGGAGTGTTGCTCGTTTTCCTTCGGATTTGTAACTCAGGGTTTCAGTTGTAACCAATGCATTAGACTTGTCCAGGGCATTATTCTTCCATATGCCTTTGAGCTGCTCCAGCTGCTTGCAACCACGATTTCTCTAAACGAATATCAGGTAACTGCTGGTAAAGATTTTTACTTTACAGTAATATTAAGTCATAATTACATTTTTAAATCTGTACTAAATATTGGTTTCTCTACGTAGGTTCCTCTCACAGAAATTGGGGTTTAGCTAAAATCACACCTCTCCTTTCACAACCATACAACCCTGGTAAGCCCTGGTTGAACTGAGGGTTTTCTCTTGCATTGGTATTATGGTGGTTGAAAAGATGAGAATACTTTCTGCTAAAATGGACTCGGCCTGGGTTTTACTTGTTAGGTTGTTCTACGTGTTGTTTTGTTTTTGTAATGAAAGCCCTAAAGGGCATTATGTGCAAGAAATTGTAGGCTAATGTAGTTGTGACTTGGGGTTTACTTGACAGAGGCTTTACGGCTCGGAAGATGTAAAAACTTTTTGCTTAACTTTTGAAACTCGTCTCTAAGTTGTGATAATGTTGTTCGACCTCTACCTGGTTAATTTAGTTTTGAAGTGGATTTTAATGGTGAAGAAAAGACTGTTTACTCAGTCGAGAATTGTAAAACAGATATAGGGTTTTTACTTGTCATGAATGTAATAGTTACTGTTTCATTTTACTATTTTGTATAGTATATATTTTTTAACATGCCCAAGTCTCAGCCGATATTTATAAAAGGCCATTATACTTATTTTATTTTGTTTTTATCAAATTGTTATAGTGTTATTTTAATTTGATATCATGTAATTCAAAATGATCTACAGTAAAATATGTTATTGGAGATTTTTACAGTGTTAATGAGTAAAATTAGTATTTTGTTTTCGCTTCGAAGGGTTATTATTTTCTAATAACTTACAGTTTTTATAATAAGATGGATTTTACATGATTAATTTTAGCTATGTTTTTCTATTTTACTTTCAGTAATTTTACAGCTGTTAAATTTTATTTTAAAAGTAAGACGATGCAAGCCTATAGACAAAATAAAATCTATCTTTCATAAACCCTATGTAAAATTTCTTTAAGGTTTACAGTAAACTTTTATTTCCAATATAGAATGCATAAATGTACTTAAAATAATTTATTTTAAGACCTAAGTAGTAATAGCTAGGCTAAAACCCTAAGTGAAACTTTGGTTTAGTGTTCCTATGTTTACTTATGTAACTTTATCTATTATGTTTAGAATAAATATTAAGACTAATAATAGTTATGTGATTAGTATGACTACTGTCAATTAATATATATTCTGTTCTTTTTTTGTATTAGATAATATAGATACTTACAGTAGATAGACCAATTACTGCTAATTTATGTAATGAATCACATACAAATTATAAAAGTGATCACTTCCATTTTTTTATATTCAGAGTTGATAAATAAGTCATCACATCTACTTAAGCAACCAACTGTACTAGAGTACTGCCTATACAAGGCGTGGAAAAATACGGTATGGTAAGTTATTTCTAATTACTTTTCATTTAGCAAAAATACTACTGTTTTAAAACATATTCTAAATATCCCTAATTTTATCAATACACAATGCTCTTTTTCTGCATAAACCCTAACAAAACAATAACATGCATATCTTTGAAAACTAGTAAACATTTGCTGAAAATAGTAAGTAAATTATAAATAACCTGAACAAATAAAAACCTGTCAAATGATGAAGTGACAACAACTTAAGGAGGTTGTTCCTCCCAACCAACTCCTGGAGAAAACTTAGTCTGCACTTCCTCAGGACCCCTGAGCCTGTTTCCTGGTCCTTCTGGTAGAGTACTGGGTGAAGGATGTATCCTTAAGACCTTCTGTCACCTGACTGGTCAAATTACATCAGTAATCCAAACCTGCTAATAACAGTAAGAACTTCAGCCTAACAACTGCATAAGTTCAGTTCTTAGCAGTTAACCCCTCAAACTCACTTCAATAAGTCCCCTCCATCGAATTTCTCATGTGCACTTCATTCACACTGAATGATGACCATTCCAGAACGAGCAGCCTCAGCTGTCTTCAATGGGAAGTTTTATAATAATGCCTAGGTCTTATGGGTCAGTTTTACTTAATGAGCCACCTTCTCCAATTCCACTTTCTTGGGGAATCATGACCACAAATATAGGGAAGTTGCCACCTGGAACAATTAGAAGTAGTTTGAGGATGTTGCCACTTGTCAGTATACTCTCCACCCAGTCTCCTCCACCAAGCGACCAGTTAACATTCTTTTAATAGCTTCCCTAAGCTGTTGTCTCATCATTTATTTATTTAATAATAAAATATTCTGAAATACATTAATTATCCTTGACCCCACTTGGTCACCAATTACAATTTAGCATAAAATATAACATAATGTTTCTCAATAACATTAAATTGTTTTGAAAATTGGGGCATCTGACAACACATCATCAGTGCAGAAGGGGTAAAGGTTCATATGGATAAAATTCGAGCTATTAGGGATTGTCCCACGCCAAAGACAAACACGGAACTGAAAGGCTTCTTAGGCCTTTGCACATATTATTGGAGGTAGGTTAAGGGGTTCTCCCAATTCTTCACACCACTCACCTATCTCACAAAGAAGGGGGCCTTCACATGGACATATTTAGCACAGAAAACCTTTGAGGAAATGAAAGTCATCATGAGTTCTTGCCCGGTTTTGGCACTACCAGATTTCTCACAGCCATTTGTAGTAGAATGTGATGCATCAGTGGAAGGGCTAGGGGTAGTACTGATGAAAAACCATCACCCGATTGCATTCGAGAGCAGGAAATTGAAGAATTATGAGCGCCACTACTCCATACATGACAAGGAGATGTTGACCATCTTACATGCTCTCATGAAATTCATACTGTACCTAGTGGGAAGCAAATTCAAAATCAAGACAAATCATAACAACCTCAAGTACTTCTTGGAGCAGAAGGAGTTAAATAAGTTCCAACAGAAATGGGTCAATAAGGTGCAGGCCTATGATTTTGATATAGATTATGTGAAGGGTAAGAACAATGTAGTAGTTGATGCATTATCCAGATGACTCGCTTCATTATCTCTCATGAGTATATCCACATATTGGAGGTCTCTTCTCTTAGTAGAGTACTCCAAAAAAAAATTTGCTTGCAAGTTATTGGATGGACAGATTCAGGATGACAGGTACAAAATTATTGATGACATCATCTATTACAAGGGCAGGATATACCTCATCCCAGAATTAGCCTTAAAAAGGAAGATCATATAGGCATGACATGTTTCCCCATTATCAAGACATCAGGGTTTCTTGAAGACCTACAGGCATATCCAAGAGAGGTTCTCATGGAAGGGCCTCAATGGGGAAGTTATGCAGGACGTTTGAGAATGTAGCATCTGTCAGCAGAACAAGATCGAACACATTCATTCGACAGGGTTAGATCAGCCACTACCGATTCCAGAGCAGAAGTGGGAAAGTATCTCCATGGAATTCATTACAGGTTTCCCAAGGTACAGGGACGAGAATTCTTTAATGTCATGGTAGATCGGTTGACCAAATTTTCCCATTTCGTTGCTATCTCATTTGATTATTCAACAACCTAGGTAGCCGAGTTATTTTTCAGAGAGGTCTTCATATTACATGGGCTACCCAAGACCATTGTCAATGATCCGGACAATAAATTCACCAGTTCCTTCTAGCATGAGCTATTCAGGTTGGTAGGGACAGAACTCACTACAAGTACAAGTTATCATTCGCAAAGCGATGGATAGACAAATATTTTCAACAAGTGGGTTGAAGGGTATCTATGTAATTATGCAGCAGGCCAACAGAGGACATGGATTAAATGGTTACACTTAGGAGAATACTGCTATAATACCTGTTATACCAAAATCTTGTCACCATCATGTGATAAGACATTTGACATACCTACTTGCCCTGAATCCCAGCTTCTAGAGTGAATACTAAATGGTTTTTTATCAGTCTGTCATACAAATTCCCAACACCGCGCATGCCCCTTTATCCAGGAGAGGTACCCCTGCTCGCACCGCCTTTCATCGGTTGTCCACAAGTGGTGTCACCGCCCATTGCCCTTGGTCCATAGGCGGTTATTGCCAGAACTGCTCTGTCATAGAAGGAGAAGCGCGGTACCCTAGGTAAAAAGGGAAAAAGAGAAGCTTCTTGAGGCTTCTATATGATAAGCCTCGAGATACCCCTTATACCTACTGTTGTGGGTTGGTTGAGCTTGNCCAAGATCATTTGGAGAGAGCATAGAGAGCTAGAGTCGGAGCTTTTGGGGATGAAGAGCTGGTTTCATGGAGATGCATGTCAACACTAAGGCTTGGTTGTCAGCTTCTTCATATTTCTAATGCAAGTTGACTTTCTGTCCCATATATATTGTTGATGTTTGATTTCAAATATATACTGCTAGATTCCTTAGTCACTAGCATAGATTAGTAGATCATATTCCGGTTGCTTTGATTCATTTCGTGTTGAGCTTGATAGCAGGTACACATGTGGACTATCAAAGCCTTGTATTCCAGATATCTACAGCGTTTAGGGAGAGTTATCAGCCTCTGTGATCTATTTGTTCTGGATCTGAACCATTCAGACCAGTGGAACACCTTGCTGTCTGCAGGAGGTGAAAAATTCCAGCTAACAATACCACCTACCATATGTCTATTTGGATGACACCTTTTAAAGCATTGTATGGCTATGAAGCACCAAGCTTTACATATCTATATTTTGGAGACAACAAAGAACCCAAGGCCAAAGATTGGGTACAGGACAGTCAGTATATCCTTAAAGTTCTGAGGGAGAACTTGCAGGAAGCATAGAATTAGCAGAAAATATACACAGACATACAAAGGATTGAGAGGAGATTTGAGGTAGGAGATCTGGTATACTTACGACTACAACCATACAGATAATCTTCCCTCAAGAAGAAAGGAGCGGAAAAACTAAAACCTTGCTTCTATGGTCCTTACAGATTAATTCAGAAGGTTGAAGAAGTGGCTTATGAGATAGAAATTCCAGAGGAAAGCAAGATTCACAATGTGTTTCATGTGTCCAATCTTAAGAAAACACTAGGACAACACATTGCTCCATCCACTAAGTTTCCTCCCTCAGATGACGAAGGACTGCTGGTATTGATTCCAGAGAGGATCCTACAGGTGCGAGAAAGAAAGCTTCGAAACAGGGTGATTCGAGAGTATTTCATAAAATGGAGAGAATGACCTATCGAGGATGTCACATGGGAGGGAGAGAAGGTATTGTAGCATCCTAGTTTGCATTTGCTTGAGGACAAGCAATCTCAAGCGGGGAGGACTATAATGTCCCCCTCTAATTAAGCACCCCAAAACACCCTCTAACCTACTTAATTCCCCATAGGTTCGAGCGGGTATGACATGAGAGGGAATTGACTAAGGGCATTTGATACTTAGAGCAGAACATGACCTTCATTAAGTGTTAAAGTCATCAGTCGGATAAATGAAACCTTATTTCTTTAGGCTTAAAAGTCAACAACAAATTAGAATTGCATGCATGCAAATGCGGGCCATAAACCCTAAAAGTGACATGCAAACCCTAAAAGCACATGAGGTTCTATTTAAGAGGGTTATTGGACTAAAGAGACTATCTATTATTATTGTTGATTGATTTTGGAGTTTTAAGCAGCAGCATTGCGTGTAGCCGCGATAATTGGGGTTAAAGAATATATCTTCATGTAACGAGGGTTCGACAGTGATATATTTTCCCTATTATCTTATTGGGATAGATCATCCAGGTTTATACACAGCATTCATCGTACACTTCAGTATTCGGAGATCTAGCACACTCTGAAGGAATACTAACAGACCCACGTTTTGCAGCCAGAAGTAGTTGGGAAACCACAAAAGGATTCGATGGGACCACAACACCTAGTCTTTCCTCCGCATGTCAGCTTCCTCCTTCTTAGCAGACCCATCCTATGGAATACTGGTACTATCAGCCATCAACTTGCTCATCTGGAGCAGCTATCAACAAACAAAGAGCTTGGGGGGCTTGAGCAACAGAACCATAGATCAATTCCTTAGGGTACTTAGAGGCAACCAAACCTCTGCATGCAATAGTATATCTCTCCAGCATCAACAGATAGACAAGCCCGCAAAGTTTCAGCCAGATTTGACCTCTCCTCCTCAAAAAACTTCACCTTCAGTATGGAGGGTGCAACTAAGCATCAATAGCAGAAGAGAAGCACCGATACTTCACCTATTCATCCTTTTATGCATGAAACTTATCTCAAGCGTATTATCATTGAAGTTATCAGTGGTAAGTGTTAAATTCCTTTCTGCAGACCCTAACCCTAATTCAGCTATATACCAGGGTATTTTTGCACGGCAAGTTTGCATGCACAGTTATTCTGTATTTTTGCACAAGATTGAGTGTACGGGTTAGAACTATACATAGTGTCAGTAGAATATCAGTATTTGGGATATTACAAATTATCCATCATCTCATTCCTATGTTGTGCGAGGATCCCTCGAGCAACAACTTATTAGGATATATTGTTTTTTCATATCTCTTTTCTTTTCTCTCCATGTGAAGCTTCTAGGGTTGATGAGAGTGGTTATTCTCGAGATCAATTTGTTTGAGACCCAACTCTCGATACCCTTATCTCATTGTGGACATGCACCAAGAAACAATAAGAGCAAATCGGACGGATACCATCCACTTAGATTATTTAGAGAACAAAATGAAGGCAACCATATAAAATGGAAAACAAACAAATATTTTTTAGGGCACACAATAGTACAACAAATCCCAAATTCTAAAAATGTATGGACTGGAAAAACATTGTAAACTGCAAGCAATATAGACTAGCTCAAATGGTTGTAGCTTATATATAAAGAGAGATGTGTCGTATATTCTCATTTGCAAGAATTGATTACAAAGAGTAAAAAAAAGCCTTTTTATCCTAACCATAGAACTAAAAACCCTAAAACCCTAAAAACTAATGATATGAGATGAAGCGCCAAAAGGATTCAATGAACTTGTTCGAGGTGTCCAACTAACTTTTCGAGGACACACCTTTTGCATATGATCTTCATTTATGGTGGACAATGGCTCGTTGGAAAGAAATAACTAAGAAGTACAACTTTCATCTAGGGCTAGGTGTGCCATTACAACCCATGGCCCCTCGAATGGTAAAAAAACACCATTTAGTGCCTCAAAATGGTCCCAAAATTTTGGAACCTGAAAAAGTATAGAAAAATGCTAAGAAGATATAGAACCATTGTAACTCAGTGGAACACGTGGGTGGCCACCAGTATCCACCTAGATCATATCTACCAAACCCAATACAGATAGAAGGGACTTACATTGCACATGACATATATGTAGAATTTTTAAGGTAGACATGGTGTCCAAAAAATGGGCCAAGTAATTCACAACATTAATGTTATGAGTAACTTTAGCATTGGGTTTATGGGTTGTGTGACTTAACGAGATCTTAAGTACCTTCAAAGTAGGGTCAACATTATGTCTTGGGAGGTGTAATGGTCCTTCCAATAAAGGAAAATCATTATCCTTGTTGCAATTGACAAGTTCAATTGGCATACCATATTTATTATGTGATGTTTGAGGATTGACATCAATAGAGGGCATGGAGATATTATGAAAAGAAGGGTCATTAGGATTGGCCGATGTGAATGATTAATTTGGGTAAGGCATCATTGATTGTGTTGTGACTAGCCTTTGATCTGGAAAGGGGTTTCATAGTACTATCAATTGCATCATGTTAGGATGAATGGGTGGGATGTTGTATTGACCTTAAGGGGTGTTAGTATTCTCACAATAGCTGATGAGCTCCATCGAGGAACAAACAATGGTGCATGTAATGTCTAAAAATTTCCACAAAGGAACATGGATGGTCAGTCCATACATGCGGTTTCTTAGCCTCTTTGGCGCGTTAAGTAGGAACCTAATTTATGGGGTCAAGGTTCCCTATAGCATTATCAAAAGGGTTAGGTGGTTAGATTCGACCTTCTCGATTTCAATTATTTACTTTATTTTTACCCTTATTCTTCTTCTTGTTGGGATTATACTGCACATTTTGATTGTTGGGTGAAATTTGGTTGGTCATGTTTTCTAAGCATAAACCTACCCGTGAAGAAAAGGGGGAGGTGGAGGATGTTGTTGGACTAGAGGTCTTGACAAAGGGCCAGGAAATGGATAGTAAGTTCCATGGTCTAGTAGAGCCACATATGTGGTAGAAGCACCACTACACATGGTATCACCACATGAACGTCCAAGGATATGTGGGGCATTAAGAGTGGCATAATAAGATGTATGTGTTCCTACAAGTGAAGGTGAATGTGTGGTATCAAGAGGGTAGGAGGGCACATGCGATTTCCCCCACGCTCACCTATATGTGTATTGCCATATGGATAATTTCTCGATGAAAGGGACACTTAGTTTTATGGGTTGGAGGTTGATGTTATTGCACCAATCACACCATCCACATAATGGGATGCCCTTGGTTGATCTTGTTTTGAGGCGTAACTATGTGGTGTGTATGGGATGCTATAATACAAATGTCTAGATTGAGCATAGATCAAATCAAATTTCCGAGTCTTTAAGATAGATTCCTCTTCTATTTGTGGTATTTTAAAGTCAATGTCCTTAGTTATGGTGGATAATACAAATTTGAAAAACTAATCTAGAAATAGGTGGCCACCTAGTTTTATCTTGTAGAGGCTTCTTCATATTCACTACTCAAGGGTGTGATCTGTAATATGGGTAGCCATGCTCTGACAACATAATAAAAAAAATTCTACCCACTTGTCATATCATATGCGTAACTAGAAGAAGCTGAGAAAAGTAGAGGACAATGAGACATTTGGAATGTGTCGCGGAGGCTGTTTAATGGATCTATTCACTACATCCACTCAGGGTTCTTTGGAACAACTGTGGATAGATAAAATCATATACGATACTATTGGAGGAGCACCATAGATGAAATGACATGATATGGTTGGAGGGGTCTTCACTTTCTTTAGCTTCAAAGCTAGGGATGTCCAAGGGTAATTTTGTGGGATGAGAGGCCATGTAGGATCATGTTTAATAGGATTATTGGTTAGTCTAGCTTAGTCTAGTAGGTTCAAACTAGCCATAAAAGGGAGGCTCAATGTAGGAATTGCAAACATGGTGGTGGTTATGATTGCATTTGGGTTGATGTTTGCATTATGTTGAGTGGGGGAGTTGGGAGAGTTGGGGGGAGAAACACTAGACATGTTGGAAGTTGGGTTTCAAAATCAAGTAGTGTTTCTAGGTGTAGGTGGTGATTTAGGCTGTGAGGAGCTTGAATTTGATGATTTGGAAGGGGCACTAGGCGAGAGGGGAGGTTGCTGGTTTTCGATTCTCACATGTTGAGGTAGGATGATAACCCTTGAAGCCATGTAGATACAAGGAGTAATGTTGACAATGGGGAATAAGCACTACCTCAAATAATAGTTATATGCTACACTAACGATAGGGGTTCAAATAAACTAACACCAATTCTAAAGACCACTTAATTAAATGCAAGTGCAATGTGGGTGGAACAAGCGATTCAATTCAGTAAAGAACTAATTTAAAAATGAACACCCTAAAAAGAAAATACTCACTAGTCCTATGAGGAGAGCTATAAAAATGTGATACAAAAATAAATAAAAACATTCTTAAATTCTTGCATTACAAGAGGTAGAGAGAGGTCCACTAGCTAGGAAGAAGCATAAATCTGTAGAAGGGTCTTCCAAACACTCCACTTGATGAGATCTCAAGTCCACCAAGAAAGTAAATGAAAGTGTGAATGAGACGACAGTTGTAGTGCATGGCATTAGGAGCAAATCTAGTTGGCCTGCAACTATATATCTCAGGTGCCCTCCCTCAGGCAAGAGGCACCTTAGTAGGTATCTACAAAAATTTCGACTAAGCTACCTCTTCACAAGTACATCCAATAGGTTGTTGTGTCCTCAAGATGAAGTCAAACAATTAAAAGATCTTTACTATTGAAAGATCTAGGAATCTCAAATCTTAAAGTAGCCGAACACTTTATGATAACATCAATGATTCCTCTGTGTCGCACTATTGGATAACAAATCTAGGCACATTCTTCAATCTCTCTCAGGGATATAGTAAGATGGGATACATGCAACGGGAACAACCACATTTTAAAAAAGTGGGATCGCTCAATAGCAAAGAAAAAACAACGAATTCTTTTTAACTATCAAAATATAGTTACACTTGGTATTCTATAGTGGTTCCAGACAATGACAACTACATTAGTGCTTATCAAAATTTTACAACGAATTCTACTGGATGCAAATTTTGGTCTTGTGAAAACTTTAGAGAAAGAGGAAAATCACATCTCCGTGCTTAAGGGAGGACCGTTAAGTTGTGCTGCACCAGAAATGTGGTCAAGGAACTACGGCCGTGTCACCGATAGATCTGATATTTACAATTATAACATATAAAAAATTTCATAATTATATCTTATGTGCATATAAAAAATTTCATTGCACTTATGTGTATATAATAAAAAATTTCATGATAATATCTTATGTCTTTTAAATTCTAAGTTTTACAGGTTTCATTACCTAAAATCTACACACATTTATGGAATCACTCTTTTCTACTCCTATGAAATCGTTAAAATTAAAGTTCTGGTTACTCTTTGCCTCCAATTGTATCGATTAAAGTTCTGGTTACTAAGAATGAGTTCGTGGAATTACAAGGTAGATTTTAATGTTTTGGGATGATTTTTTTTTTTTAAACTGCAACAACTTTAAGTAGATTATTCAACATTTAATTTAGTTTAAAAATATGTTCAAAGCACAAAACTAAATCTTGTTGATGCATGCAGGTTATCCTAAGTGACTTTCGGGAGAGTTGATGCCTAACAACTTTTTAAAGCAAATTGGATTACATTTTGTTATTATATTAATTTGTTTATTTATTTATTATGAAAATAATAACTTTTTAAATAAGTTATATATGTTGAATGCCGCATTGATTTATTTTGTTATTGGAATGTTTTAACAATGTAATGGTACATAAGCATTTCAGACTACATGTAGATTTAAAAATTAAAGAATATATATATATATATATATAATTTGTTTATATTAATTTTGTTTCTTATCTAAAAGTGTAGTTGTATTGGAGATTTAGAAATCTTTAAATGTGAAAGTAGTAACAAATAGAATATTGTTAAAATATTATTAAAAAATGTTTTTTTTTTTTTGTTTTTTTTAATAAATTATGGAATCCACTAGGCTATTCTAAATTCACATATAAATGTTAAAATAAAATAGAAAGAATAATATAATATAATACTTCACATTATGGCTTATGTCATTATAGACATACATATGCTATCCATGACATGATATTCTCTATTACAATACCATGAAACATATTTAACCCTTATGAGTATATATTCAAAGCTTATGCTTGACATGCTTATTATGATGATGGAGTGTTTCGAGTATGTTTTCGTACTATTGATTATGGAGCGTTTCTATTATGATTTTATACTTAGGATGATGGTTTGTTATTACTATTCAATCATGTACAAATACATATGATGCAAGCTACAACTATGTGCATGTTGTTTGATTGACCCTTAATGATTAAGGGTAAATTATATGACATGGTTTATGATTACACCTATAAACATGTGGTTACTATCATCATGGTAATTATTGATGTTCACGACATATTTACTAGGATCTAAATTTATTGCTTATGTTTTTAACATGCTTCATATGTTACTAATATTATCAAAAGTGTGTTCTTGTAAGATGACAAAAATGACTAAAACCAAAGTTGCATATAGAAAGCATAAGCATAGAGAGAGGCGGTTATGGATATTGGGGAGAGACTTAGGAATGGTGAAGACATAATGCTTACCATTTATTCTCAAAACATGGAGCATAGGAGCTAGTTGGAATCTAGTTCACACCTCCCTATTTGTGTGATGGTGACTGCTAGTACTTGTTGTGTGGGTTGGTTGATATATTGTTTTTTACCTATACCACTCCCTTATGGAGACCAATAGGCATCAACGATATTTGTTGTGTCATGGGTAGGATGAAGATGGAAGGACGTGTGTGATTTATGCATTCATGTCTCTTGTATTATTGTGAATCTACATGTGTATTGGATAGTTTATAACTTCATTGGAATAGTTAAGAGCCTTGTGGTAATTATTCATTATCAATTTGCATACACGCTATTATTGATTAACCATATATTTCTAAATATTATTTATTTATTTATAGATTAGTAGTGCATGTGTTGGACATGCGTATGCTAACTACATATATATGCTCTACACATGCACCTTATTAACCCCAAGTTGTTAGATAAGTATTTAATCAAGAAATTATATAGAGAACGATGATTAGTTATAAGAGGATTGGATAAGCCATGCCCTCATTATTAATACTATTTAGAGTGGGTGGTTTAGAATGAATGCATATCGTATATTATTGATAATTGCTAGTTCATGAAGTCTCCATTAATGCGCTAACATATGTTCTATTATATTATTGAATGCATTGATCATAGTGCCTATTTATTTGTTCTAAAATATTAATTGGTGTGCTAATGTACATGTCATATATTACATTCTTAATTCCATTGGTGTGGGTGTCTCTCCTTATTCCCATGATTATTTGAGGCATAAGAGGAGGGATATTGGAAGAAGAAGAGTTCTTCCTCTTATTTCAAGATTTTTTAAAATTCCTCTGAGAAAATAATGAAAGATTGTTGATAGTGATTTGGTATCATATCCACACAATGTGTTGGTTTTTGCATTAGGAATTCATAGGCTTAGTGGCCCTAGGACCTAAAATATGTCTCGAGATAAGGAAAATAGGTAACATGGTTACCCCCAATAGGTATTATTTGAGTAGAATGGGGTTAGAGGAAGTATATCCCTTTGACTATCCAACCATCCAAAAAACCAAATTGTATTCTTCTTTTACATTACCATAAGATTAAATTTCAAAGTGTAAAAGTATTTAATATTTCATGTTTTGTTGGTATATTAACTATGATAATTGGTTGGAATGGGTGTTGTAATTTGAGGGATTACACAAGAAAATGTTAATATTGCAGTCACTTTATAGTATAACGAGTAATTAGGAACATGGAAATAAGTAATCTGTATTATCAAACAGTCATTACAGTCCTCTTTAGATCATATCTATTCATACATTTACATTCATCATGTGTTGTAACTATCATAACTGCATTGATTGATTAACCTACTTGACCTATAGGTCAACTACTTTAGATTAGTCATCTAGTTGACATTTTTCATTTTACAGAATATTTTTTTTTACATATACTACCCTCCTGCGTGCTTGTATTAAGAAAAATGACATTCCACATGGAAAATTCATTCAATCACACATCGATTTCATGGAATTCGGGGGTGGCATAGTGTTACACAACACACTACTTAATATGTATGTCAAATATGGGAATCTGGTAGATGCACACAGATTTTTCAACCCAATTCCTAAGGGAGGTGTTTGTCAAGGAACTATATTGATCAAAGTTTACTCAAAGCATGGGTTTTCTAAGGAAACAATAACCATAAATACCATGGTCAGGATCTCTGGGTTGGGAAAAATATCGGTGAGATAGGCTGGGTGGACTCCCTCTCTAGTTGATTGACAAAAAATGTGGAATTGACCGTCATCTAACACTCATCAATGATGCACATGGGTCTTGACATCTATGTTCCAAAAAATGAGCATTTTGGGAATCTAAAATTCTCTAATCTCTTGGTGTATTCCCTCAATTCAGCCACCCAATTCTTGGTGCTAGAGATCAAGTAGATCCTTGATTCAACCTTAAATGTGTTCGAATCCTTTGAATACATTATGAATCTCTACTCTAATGGGATAAATCTACCCAATAACTTGATTCTCAATGTTGCCAAGAATCTCATACATCTTGAGCTAATCAAGGAGTTCCTCACAACATATGGCCAAAAATTGCTCAATTATCCCTTTCCTTAGGTTATTGCCAATGATTTAACCAAAATTTTAAATGAACCACATCCAATATGATTTGCATGTTAGTCCCTTGTTTTTTGTTTAGGGTGGGAAATGTTCAAACTACTTCTTCAATTTATTGGTTTTGACATGCAATTTTGAACATGGTTTTGGATATAGAGATACATAGCTCATAGTTTTGACTACAAGATATTTTATTCTTCATATAATTATAAAATGATGGGGAAACATGCAAATTTGCATCTAATTCCATTTGAATTAGCACATGCAAAAATCAATGAAATGGATTGAGGGGTGATTGACGGAAATAACCTTATATAATTTGATAGTAACATGTATAATTTATAAGCATTTTTATAATAATGTGTTTCATTATGTTGTAAATCATGATTTATTATGAGATGTATGTGTTTCTATGGTAGGTAAGGATCCAGAGCACCATCGATAGGAATTAGGAATTAGACAATGATTGGAAGACCATGGGCCATCCATCCCACTGTGGCTTTCCATCTATGCTTCCTTCCTTTGCTCCATCTTCGACACCAAAGTTTAGATTAGTTCTATCCATTTTGAGATGTGCTTGTGATGAGAAACTAATGTTACCATTAATGACTACGTCTCAAAAAAATTAAAGTAACTATGTAATGTTCATGGATTTATGTTGAGGGAATTTACACCAACACCTATGCTTCTTGTAGTTTTGTTTGAATACCTATATACATTAGAGCCGATTTATAAATAAATCTAACAATACAATATTACTACTATCTCACTAGCCACAAAACCAACAACAAAACTTTTAATATTTAATTTTAAACTTGATTTGAAATTACACTACATGGTATGGCTAAAAAGTCAATCACCATAACCAAATCCTCCTTTATATCAACGAATCGAATTCTTTCAATAGCACATGTACTCACACATTATTTGCTTTCAATTAGTTTGTTTTCTTATTTCAAAGTTTAGAACATTAATTTTTCACCATCAAGTCTTCTCGGTGCACTCTTCTTACAATAACCCAATTTGTATCAACATAACAAGAGACCCTGTATACTTTAAGGAAATTGAAACACGTGGTGCTATAATCCATGAAACCCTCCCCATAAGGAATAAGGAATTTCCATTATTCACATTTTGTTTACTACTCCACACATGACCAACATTGTGTAACTCACATGTACAGTTCTCACACCTTGATACAAAATAATCTAATCTAAACATTCACATGTTTGTAGCTTCTTTATACAGTTGATCCGGCATCTTGTTGAATTTTTTTTATGATGCTTTTATAGGACGACAAGCTTGTTTTTAACTGGATATGACAAGCAATATACTCCCAAGTCCCATGTCACCTCCAATTTAAAAAAAATGACACCAGCAAATCAAGATACTCTCCTGTTGCATTTGGTATTTTGGTTTCATCACGCTTCTGTCACAATTGCAACATGTTTTCCATGTGACGAGGCTCAAAGAGCCTTATATATGAAAAACATAAATGATAACCAAAATCATGGAGAGAAAACAAGGTAATGATAGAAAACCAAGAACATATTGCTTGCTCATTTACTTGGCCAAGGGCAGTTCTTAAACATTTACAGTAGGTCCACATTAAACTAATTGTCAAACAATAGGCTAGTTTTCTAACAATATTCAATTATCGAGGAAAGTTTATGTTGCTTCAAGCATTAAGTCAACAAGCAAGGATCACACTCAACCTAGAGCAATATCAAGCATGTAACCCATGTTTATATATGTATGGATGATTGTTAGTTACAAAACCTTACATTATTTAAATATCACTCATTAAACAAACCATCAAAAATATTGTTAAATGCTTGCTATTGGAAGCTCAACCCTCTTATATGCTTGTCAACAATCCTCCATCTAAATCATGTTAGTTAAGTTTTTTCTCATATGTTTCTATTTGATATATGCTATTGAACTTTATGATAAGTTAGCATACAATATTTTATCTTAAAATTGGAAAAAATACTTCTCAAGTAGGAGATCAATCATGCAAAGGACAATGTACTAATCTACCACGACTTCTATCAAAACAAAGGTTTGTTCCATAAATCTCTGCAACATCAAACTATAACTAATATGACATGGTGAGATTCCTATGATTTTCCGTTGGGATATACATGGCATTATCAATATGTGACACCGTGATACAATTATGCTTATATCATCCCCTTACAACCACTTAATTTACACCTTATATTAAAAGTCCCTAATAAAAATACGAATTCCACTTCCAAAATTAGTCAAATTTACCTTTTAAAAGACCATTTCCAAAATATTCAAATTTGACTTCAACTCCAACAATTGTATGTCCTCATTATCATATAGAGTTATCCTTATTTGTCTAAAATAACTTGCAAATAAGACAATATATTTTTCTCAAAGCAATTTTCAAATTATCATTCCTTACCCCCTAATTACTTCTACCAATTAGTCAACTTAGTTATGTTATAACTTGGATAAATGATTGAAAATATGGATGAGAACAAGAAGCTCCAACTGAAAATTGAAACATTGATAATCACTAACCAAAAGTTGATGCACATCTCAAGTATAACAATAAAAAAAACTTTGTGTGCCTAAGAAAGATCAATGGTTGAAGTTGTAAATTGTTTTTTTATAGGTATAACATGTTATGTACAAGTTGCATTGGCATAACAAAAGCTTTGTGTTACTCAAAAAGATTGTTAGATTCATATCATGTAGAATTACTGTTGGATTCTTAAAAAATGTTGTCGGTTCTTGCATTCCCATCTTTTGGAAGACAATCCCTTCTCTAGATGAGCCATAATGAATAAAGGCCTGATACATTTTTAATCCAAAAACAATAGTATGCTTTAATGAGTCCACAACCTTCAACTAAATTATATTTATTTTGTGGGTGTTTCTTGTGTGTAACAAAAGAAAGAAAACCATTAAATGGAAAATGTGAAGAAAGCTTAGCATTTCTAGTAGGTTTGTAAGCAGAGTCAGACTAATGCTCTGTACTAAATTGACGATGCGTACTAAATTAATATACAACAATAAATTGCTTGATGCCATGACATGCGATACCATAAGTTCTTGGTCCATTTTCACACCATGTCTCCTTTAATGTTCTAAACATTATCCTCATGAATGCATTTTTCTCAAATCCACCTCAAACATATTGAATTCCAACACATTATGTTTTTAATGCATTCCTTTGCAGTGAAAGGAGAAATTTATAGTTATTGACTAGTGCAATCTATGAAATGGAAATGAAAAAATTAATAGTAACTAATACTAAGAAATTTGAAGGAAATATTTTCTTAACTAATTTTCTTTCTAACATAAAAAAGAAGGAAAGTCAATTTCTTATGTATTCCCAAGGAAAAATATGTATGGCTCTTATTTGACTAATATGAAGGGGTTTCAAGAAAATGCAAAAACCTAGCTCACTATCAATTATGGAATTTTAAATGTTGAGAAAAGAAAGAGCCTGAAAACTATCCCAAATTGGAACCCTAAAGGCAGTAATTACTACGATCTTCCAATTGTTTCCTTGCCTACACTATCCAAGATAATACAATAAACAACAAATAAAGGGACACAAACATAATGCCAAATCTATTTTATGACCCAAAGCTGAAACCATAACTAAACCGAAAGAGGAACAATGGGAATTTGATCGATTTGCGGGAAAAAACTATATTTTTCTACCACTACATGGATTGTGTAGGAAATTTTGTGATGGTGTGTCACACTTTTACTTTGAAAAAATGCAATGTGAAGCCGAAATAGGAAAATTGAAAACTTGTTTGTAGCCAAGGAAAAATAGGGTTCTCCCGCTATGATACGTACCTACAAGGAGATAACAACAAACAACAAGGAAAATATGTCAATCAACTATGGATGCAATTGGAAATGGAATTTGCACAACAAAGGATGAATAATGAGATTCATCCCTAGTATGATTGCCAAACCTACTATTAGATTTTTATCACCAATGTGTACTAAATGTTCCTACTCATGGGTTGTGTAATCTCGGGCACCAGATCAAATGATTGAGGGAAATAAATTAAATGATCAACATTCTTCATTATATATGGAATGTAAATAGAAATGAAACTATCTAAAAGAGAACAAAGTAACACATGCAAAGAATATTGAATTTGTATTAAGATAGAGACACCTTGGTGTTGGTTGTAGATGATGTGGACCTCTGCAAGCAACTCGAGGGTTCTACTTTTCTTTCTATGTTCAATTCTGGACTAAGTGATATATGTTGATGATCCCAAATGGTGAAAGAAAAAAGATATGATAGACTCTTTCTCTTTCTCTAGGCAATTGGAAAGAATAACCCTTCCATTATGGATATGTGGTATTTTTTATAATGACCTTGAAGGATTTATTTATAGGAAAGAATGTCGACAACTCTTATATCTAGCTCCAATGTGAATAATCCCCTTTTCATTGATGGCTTGGTAGGATATATAAGATTTGGATACCAAATCAAATGATATTTTTTGCAATAACGATTAGGAAATGTGCACTTTTAGACACTACACCTTTTTGGAAGGCACACAACATTAAAGGATAATCAAATTTTGTTCTTGGATCCCTATTGTGGATTTCAAGGCTTGTAGTGTGACAGGTTGCACACAATTTTGTGAAAAAACCATGCAATGATTGTTTAGGGCTAGCTTTTTACTTTTATTTGGTTCTTGGTCGTATTGTTGTGGTGCCCACTTTTCCTTGGAAATTTTCCATTTTTTAATGTAAAAAAAAACTATGAATTTTAAGCAAAATAAAAGTATTATATAAAAAAAAACCATTGTTAACATTTTATTAAAATTTGTATACACATTCGATGTCATGATCTCTCTATCAAAACATTAAATTTATATAAAAATATAAAGTATAATTTGAAATATTAATAACACAAATGTATATGTTTTATATACATAAGTTTATTGTATATATAGAAAAATTACATCATGTTCTTTCCTAACAACATTCTTCCAACATAACATAATAAATACTTACTATGTCGGATTCTTATTACATTAATGAATTTAGAAAAGAATAATACATTTTGGGAAACCTATTTCCATGTATAATATTTTTTTAAAGACAATATGGTGAAAATTTGAAGTCATTTATAGTAAATTAAGCAATAATTACAAGAAAAACACTCTATACCTTTGTTTTTGTCAAATTTTTCTTTCCAAATTAAGAAATTTAATGTTCCAAGTTAGCTCGCAAACACCCTTATACATAATTAATATATATGTGAGATGGTTATTCTTCATCACATGTTTATTTTCTTGGTTTAATTTGCCTTTGAAACCTGTACAATGATCAAATACTAGTCTTGGTTGAAATATTATAGTTGTAAGATCCAATAGATTGCCAAAATTTAAATATTTAGAATTTATGGTTTCAATTAAGACTTTGTTGATAAATAACATTAGATGCCAACAAATTGTAATTGATATTTAATAGATTACCAAAAGTTATATGTTTAGAATTTAATATGGTTTCAATTAAGGCTATCTATTTAGAATTTAACATTGTTTCAATTAAGGCTGTGTTAATAAGTAACATTAGATTCCAACACATACATTCATAAATTTACATGTGATCTACAAATTGAAGGCAAACATTACATAATTTTGGACTTCATTTCATCCCGATTAAATTATGTGAAAATTAATGTTATTTCACTTTTTAGAATTGATATTAAATCTATATAACTAATGTTAAGATTGACGCTAGTTCCATTTCAATAATTAACAAAGTCTTTTGCGGTCATTATGAAGAGACGTGAGGATGTTAAGAAGTTTCTTGATGGTGTTGAGATATGGGACAATGTAGCCATTAAGCTCAAAAGGTGGAAGCCTTTGTTTGACACTCGCAGTAAAACTATTTATACCCATCCTACCTGGGTCAAATTTCCTAGACTACCATTGGAGCTTTGGACCAAGTAGAATTTTAATCTCATTAGCTCAGCCTTATGGTTTTATCTTATGGCATACTTCATTTTCTTAGATACCAGCATTACAATAGTTTCAAAAATACTCATTGAATTTGACTTGAGAGAAGGGTTTATGGGGAAAATGAACACAATGAAGGGCGCTTTCTCACAGTCTAATATTTTGGACTACATTGCGATACCTTTCTGATATAATTGATGCAATAAATATGGCCACCTTATCTAATAATGTGTTCTCCCCTTCACCAAGACAGTCCGGAGAACTAAGATTGATGGGAGTAGTTTGCCCTCTATATCGTTGATGAAGAATACTATTACCCCTTATGGGGAAAAGACTATAGTGGACCCTATGGAATCTCCTTATCATGAGTGGGTACACTCTCTGAATGGTTTGTGTGGTGAGATCTTGGTCAAGAGAATCTGTGTAATTCAATCTTTGTTCCCTCAGAGGTCGTGGATAGGCCTACTGCCAGAGATATCATAGTTATTGAGCAACATCACCTTGAAGCTATGTTTTTAGGTAAGATTATGACTGTCATTCTATTCTATCTTCCTGTGCTTTCAATGATGATTCCCTTTATATCGACCTCTTCTTTAGTACTCTTGCATTAAATGACGTTTTCTCTCAGAAATTTTTTGTGGGTGCAAATCCTTTGGTGTCTTTTGATTTGATTCCTATAGTGAATAGTTTATATTGCAGGAAGGGTTTCTCCCTCTTCAAGAATGAGTCTGTTATATCAAGAGATTCTCCTTTTCTTCTTCCTGTAAGGTAAGTCTCATTGTTTCCCTTGGATGTCCTTCAAAAGATGGGTTGATATCTATGGATCTTTGTGTTATACTACCTGTCATTTTCTCTGAGCCTTGGAGTCCTTTCATCCCCCCTCTTAGAGGTTCTAACCATCTCTCTCCCTCAGAGTTTCCCTTTATTAATTCTTGCACATGATCTAGGAACTAGGAATCAAAATCATCAAAGAATAATTAACAAATACTCATGATGGAGAAATCTGTCAAAAAGCTTGTTCTTGAGAGATTGATCTTCGTCCCGCCGTATGCTCTGATACCATATTAATTCTTGCACATGATCTAGGAACTAGGAAACAAAATAATCAAAGAATTATTAACAAATACTCATGAATTGGAGAAATCTGTCAAAAAACTTGTTCTTGAGAGATTGATCTTCGTCCCGCCGTATGCTCTGATACCATATTAATTCTTGCACATGATCTAGGAACTAGGAATCAAAATCATCAAAGAATAATTAACAAATACTCATGATGGATAAATCTGTCAAAAAGCTTGTTCTTGAGAGATTGATCTTCGTCCCGTTGTATGCTCTGATACCATATTAATTCTTGCACATGATCTAGGAACTAGGAATCAAGATCATCAAAGAATAATTAACAAATACTCATGAATTGGAAATAATCGGGACCAGAAATGGTTTCCTCTCTGTATATTTTATAAACAATAAAGGGTTACAATTCCCATGCTGAGCAATGGCTTAACTCCATGAAGAATTCAAATACCTAAGGAGACAATTCGAATTTAGTGAGTGAGTCTAGCTTAACTGACTCTTAGCCATGCAATCACACTTAGTTAACCACTTGACCAAAACCCTAATTGACTCACCAAACCCTAACTGAAGTCGGAGTGCAATAAATGACTGAATCTCAATTGAAGGAGATCAAACACATGTCTTAGCAAACCAACCATCAAGTGCTAGTGCTGCATGACTCCAATGAACCCCGATGAGGTTAACTGAAGCTGAACTAACCATCAGAAGTTGGTGGAGGCACCTTGTTGACTCCAGTTCATTAAATAATAATAAATAATCATTAAATAATATATTTAATGAATGGAGCCGCCTTAACTTACTGTAACTGACTGGTTGAACTGATTGTAACCACCAGCTAGCAATTAGGTGCATTAATGTCACATAGATCACCCCTGGAGTGCTCCAGTTAGCCTCCTTGACTGTAGGAGAAGGCTAAGTTAGCCTCCTTGACTGTAGGTAGGCGTGGGTGTGACTGGATGATGGCAATTAATGCTCCACTGATGTCAATTAAACTTAGTATAGTGGTTTAACTAGGCCAATTTGATCGAAAGAGTGTGTATGATGGTAGATGTCTCCAACACCCTTTTCTTCGAAGCTTGATGTTTCGACCCTTCAACTATACAAGGGGTATGAATCTTTTTTCTTGTAATGAAGGGATACATGCTTCCAATCTGTCTATGAGGTATTTGGTAGTTGGGGATGTGAGGTAGGACTTTGTTGATGTTCAAAATTCCCTTCCCAAACTGGTTGTAGTTTATGACTCTTCCCCGACCTATTCAATGGATAGTCATGTAGAAGTGATGTCACCTATGTCGTTCTCTTGTAGAGAGAATGGTTATGAATATTGTAGTGGGTTGGTACCATCCCATGGTGTATCTATTGTCATAAAGAATTATGTTGTTGGGGATGAGGGCTCAATTGGGGATTGTTGTAAGGGGTGTCTTTTTTACTCCTTCAAAATCCTTGATTGAGAGAAATTGGTGGCTAGCGTTTTTTAGCTATCTAGGGAAGTTTACAAGGGCACCAACGAAGATCTCAAGGACATAGCATGTTTGATGGATTTAATGATTCTTGTGCAATAAAATTTGTGTCAAATTGCTCTCATTACCATCTGATGCTAGGTCTTCTTATAGAATCTATTTGTGTTCAAGCTATGGGAGTATCTGGTGGTATATTCTGGATTGCAAGTTAGCAAGTTAGTTATGGACTTTGCTAGGGAAGAATCTACATTGGATATTAAGGATGGAAGACAAATTACCTTAAAAGGGACACTTAGAGCATGTTTTCCTTGCCTAACAGTTACCTAATGCTAGTATTGTCTTTGGACTATTGAGGGTTAGGGAAACCTTCAAAGAAGATTGCCCTAAAGAGACTGGTATCCATTGACAATCTTGATGTGCTTATGCTACAAGAAAATTTAGCTTGCAGTGATTCAATATTGGAAAATGTGATATCTATTATACTTGGATGAGACTTCTTATGTTTTGATTATATTGGCAAACCTTGGGGTTTGGTTACAAGGTATATCACTTGATATTTTATTTGCACTAACAGTTGGGAAGTTTTCTCAAGTCTTATGTTTGGTATTTTCTCCAGAGAATATGGATAGGCCATCACTTTGCTTAATGTCTGTGGTCCTCATACTCATAGGATGGAAAACTAGGAAAGGATATTCAATTTTGGTTTTCATATAGTGAAAAGGTTTATTATCGGGGGAGACCTGAACTTCTCTATGGGGGAATCAAAGACTCAGGGTCCCAAATTCTCTTAAATATCCTCTATCAAAATAATTCATCACGAAACTTGAGGAGGTATCAAGCTATATGATCTTCCACTAGTCTCTCTAAGGTTGACATGGAGAAATATGAGGGTTTGCACTAATAGGATTTCTAAAAGGTTATATATCTTTCTTGTCAATGAAGGTCTTTTACGTTTGACCCCCAACATCAAACAATGGGTCGATGAGGGAGGTGATTTGGATCATCCCCCCATATTTTTGGAACTGAAAATTAACCAAGAAAAACCTCCTTACCCATTCAAGTTCAATGTCTCTTGAATAAAATATAAGGGTTACATGTAGATGGTACACAATCTATAGATTCCCCATGATGCCTCTAGTCAAATTGTAGCAGGTGTACAGTTTCTCAACAATATAAGAAGGATCAAAGCCCAAACTATTACCTGGTATGTGGATCGAAGAAGGAAACATGACATAAAGTTACAAATAATTGAAGGTCACTGACATCTTTTCATCAATGATATTTAGAAGATTATAGTTCCTTGGACCAAAATATAGTCATTATGGACCTAGAGACCAGGATAAGGAAAATCCTCAACGAGGAAGAGGCTTCCATTAGACTTAAAATTAGGGCCATCTGGATTCAAAAAGGGGATGACAACTCAAAAAAAATCCATAAATTTTTTTGACACATGAATAATGCCAATACTTTGTGGAAACTAGAAGAGGAGGACGCGAATATTGTGATTAGTTTATGTGACCTATCCATAGAAAGAGTTAACCATTTCAATAATTTGTATAAGGAAGAGGAGAGCGACCCTATAGCCCTAATGTTGGATTTGATTGCCCAATATCCTTCTTTTGTTAGTGAGGAGCATAATTTATCCCTTAAGGGGGGAGTATCATTGGGAGAACTTAAAGAGGTCATCCTTTCTATGCAAAAATACCAAAGTCCCAGGTCTCATGGGTGGCCACTAGAATTTTTCTCAGGGTTCATAGAGTTATTTAAGCTGGATCTCTTTGTAGTGATTGAGGAATCAAGGATCAAAGAAAGAATTATGGATGCTTTTAACAACACTTTCATAACACATTCCCAAAGTTAACATAATTAGAAATATGGAGGATTCCAGGCCCATATTATTGTGAAATTGCATTTACAAATTGAATGCTAAGATGATTGCTTCCAGGATCCTAGGTATATTTTTCAAATTTGTCTCTTCTAAACAATTTGACTTTTCAGAAGGGATACAGATCCACGATACTATAGGAATATTCCAGTACGTCTTGCACACAATTAAGGTCAAGAGATTACTTGTAGTAGTCATTAAAGTTGATCTTTCTAAAGCATATGACATGGTCAACTGGACTTTTCTCAAACTTGTTCTTTTACGAATTAGTTTTGAGCTTCCATTGGTAAATTAGATCCTCTCTTGTGTTCAATCAATGTCTTTTGTACTCTTAGGCAATGGTGCATTTACAAGTTTCTTTAGGCCTGGGAGAGGACTAAGGAAAGGGTGGCCCCTAGCCACTCTCCTCTTTTTATTGATAGTGGAAGGATTGAGCAGAGTTATCTTTTATGCAATATCTAATGGATCCCTCAAGAGGCCCAGGATAGGAGGAACATTCATTGTCTCTCATCTGCTTTTTGAAGATGACATTCTATTTCTTTTTTATGGATCTAGAAGAGATATATCTAAGTTTAAATCTATTATGCTCATTTCTACTGAATCTATAGGGATGCGTTGTAATTAAATACACCCTTCATATATTTTATGAATTTGGAACTAGAGGAGGCAGATTGGATTGCTTATCCATTTGATTTCGTTGTGTATGATATTTACATGGGTTTAAAGTACTTAGGATTTGTTATCAAGCCTAATGATTTCCTTCATAAGGAATGGGTTTGGCTCATTAGTGAAATTGAAGAAATGCTCCACCTCTAGTGTAATAAGTGGTTATCCAGGGGAGGAAGATTAGTCATGATTAAGTTTGTATTATAGTCTCTTCTTCTTTATTAGGCATCCTTAGCTTTTGTTCCTACATGTTATTTGGATTGCATCAAGAAGTTGTGTTTTAATTTTTTATGGATATGGAAATCAGAGGATTATGCTTACCCCTAGGTAGCTTGAAAAAATCTAACTCTTCCAAAAGAGTTAGAAGGTTGGGGGTTGAAACATTTTCCAAAATTTGCTAGTGCTTTAGTATTTAAGTGGGTCTGAAGAGTTCTCTAAGGTGAAGGTTTATGGGTCAAAGTTGTCTATTGAAAGTACATTCCCCCTCTTACTATTGAAGAGTTGTTTAGAACAAGAGAAAACTCCTTAAGAAATGTCTATATTATGCGGAAACCTATGATCATGGATTTTGATGTTATTAGGGAGTGGATTTTCGAGGAAATAGTAAAGGGGAGAAGACTAAGGATTGGTTGGGATCCCTGTATTGGATGTACGTAATCTTTTAGACTCCCTAAGGTGATGGTTCAATCCTTTGTGGAAAGGGATTCCTTTTTCCAAGCCAGATTCAGGATCAACATAATACTACCCCTACTACCCCCCTTAGACAAGATTGGATATCTGTATAAGAGATGGGTTTTGTGGAGGAAGACAAGAAATTGTGTGAGAGGTATATCAAAGTGCCACTTGGAAGCCACATAAGTTTGAAGGCCATGAAGGATAACTTACTATGGTAAAGAAATGTTACATGAGGATTATATGTGCCCAGTTTGGGTTATAGGGTGATAAAAAGGAGTAATACCTTCTAGAGCTTGAATGGTAGGCATGGGTGTTACAGAAGCTACAGTTGCCTATGAAGAATTTTTTTTTGTGGTTGGCCCTATCTAGAAAAGGTACTTGTATGGGATGATTTGATAAACAAGTTTGGATGTGGCCTAAGTCGTTGCCCTCTTTATAAATTTTATTATGAAAATATAAATCATGTCTTTTTTTCATGTCCTTATGTGGTTAGTATGTGGAATCATTCCACATGAGTTATTGGCATTCACTTCATTTAGAATGGTTTTGGTCTCTAAGAAGCCTTACATTCCTGGATTAATAATGCAACATTTATTGATTACAGGGGTCTTCCAATCCTCATGATTCGGGGGGATTGTCTGGCCATGAATAAGGTTATTTTCAAACATTTATATTCCCCCACAACTATATGCTTCTAAAATCATTTCTATTTTTATCACTTTCCTTAGTCTACAGGTCCTATGAAGTGGAGAAGGGTCATTGAGGAGATAATAGTTAAAACAGGATGTTGGGCATATTTTGATGGGGCATCACAAGGAATACCTAGTTTGGGGGGTGCAGGGGGGAACCTATTCATATCTCACACATAGTGGTATACGTTTTCAGTAGGCCTTGGCAGGAGCACCAACAATTGAGTTGAATTGACGACAATCAAGCTAGTGATCTAGTTGGCCCTCTCTAAATGGGTTCAAAATTTTCAAATATTTTGGCGTTCATTGTTGGTAATTAATTGGAATGAAAAAGGATCCAAATAAATTTTTGTTGAATCCCTTATATGAGAATGTCATCAGAATAGGAAGCATGTTCCATGACATATCTTACCAACATATTTATAGGGAAAGGAATAGGTCTACAGATCTTCTTTGAAAGAAGGGACTAGAGATAGAAGAAGGAGCATGACAGATGTGGGAAGGATATGGAGATAATATCATTTATCTATCTCTGAGATCTCATCTAGGACGATACAGTTTCTAGATCTATTTAACATGTATTTAGAGTTTATATATATGTTAGGTAGTTTTTGTATGTTTTTAACAATATACACCACATAAACTTAATTTTGTGATGTTATGATTACCATTTTTCAGACATCCATGATGTTGATGATTATATGTATAGCCTCTCTAGCCTATTAAAAAATGTTTTTCTATTATGAATATAATGAGCTATGATTTTTTTATGTAGGAAAAAATGTTAGAAAAGCATGCTATGTTACCATGGTAGAAAATAAAGCACATTTTTTTATCTTTTATTTTTATAACAAGAACCTGTAATTTGTATTTCTTAAAAAGAAATGGTTGCGGCCTAACCATCCAGCTAATCATAAAAAAATCCTTACCAATAGGCAAGTGGAACAACTCCTTCAAACCTACTAATAAGTAGAACTCCTTTAGCTTTATCTTACTATCCTTCAGCCTTATTTTTTGCTTACAAGAGTATATTCTTATAAACCGAGAACATAAAAGAGTACATAAACAATACAATTAGATTTATTGAGACTTCTTATTTTTTCCCACTTCGGGATACTTTCCTTCTCTGTCTAATCTATGTCCCCTTGCAGGAGAAGAAGAAATTTAAAACATTTTAATGTCTGTGAGGCTAAGAATAGCCTATGAGATAGACCATCTCGCACTTTGTTTTCTGCAATTCAATCCTTTTCCTGTTCAACTTGATGATGAGTGCCCCCAATTTTTCCACAGTCCCCTCATTAAATAAATCATCCCAATATTTATCCATCAAGAAATTTGCGTACCTGTCCCTACTGTCCTTAAAGGCTTCACACTCTAAAATGAAATGTTTTTCTTTCTCCACCTTACCAGTGGTGCAAAAAGTACACACTTTTTCTTCCCAAGATTCTTTTGGCCTTTTCCAGTGCTCGGTCTCACAATAGAGTTGATGGGAATTAGTTCTTAATTGATCAATAAGTATTTTGGCTTTCCAAGGTATATTGGCCGCTATGTACACCTTTTGATGCCGATTGTAGGTAGGGTTAAACTCTTCAATATAATAATTTCTCTTTCTCCCTAGCTCTTTATCCGAAGTTTGCTTGTGGAACTTATTGATAACAAAAGCCTTTATTTCTTTACTATTCATGGGGCACATGCTCAAGCACATATCCCACTTACTAAGCCACTTAATATTTTTTTGCATCCAAGTCTTCTTTCTTTTGCACAATATGTCATTGACGACAACCTTAGGCCATCTACCTTCTTCCATGTTATGCAACCAAATCCTAGATATAGCATAAAAAGATCAAAAATAGAAAATAAGAGAGTAATCCATGCCTAAAAGATGAATAGAAGAGATAAATATCAATCCTCTTCGAGGAAGGAACCTCCTTACACAATGTGCAAGACAATATAAGATGATATGATGATTAAAATGAGAATATGCCCTTTCTATATATAGGAGATAAAGGTGTACAATAACAACTAATAAACCCACTATTAGACCCAAGCCTACATAAATAATATGTGATGCACCACAATATAGGGGGTAATGTGCCACACTATATGGTGTAATGTGTCATCATTAAGGGCTTAACATGCCCCTCCCTTTAAAAAGTGTTGTCCTCAACGTTGAAGTAGTTCTGGATGCTGATGTATAAAGGACTCATATTCCCGTGTTGAATCTTCTGTGGGTAAGTTCTTCCATTTAATGAGATACAATTGATCAATTTTGAAGTTGTCTAGTTTGTATTTCAATAATTTCTTTAGGTTCCAAGATGATTTTTCCTTCCTCATCAAGTTCTGGTAACATTGTTTGAACTGGTAGCTTGTCACTGATTACCTTCTTTAAACATGCAACATGGAAAACTGGATGGACTCGTGAAGATGCCGGTAGTTCTAATTTGTAGGCCATACTACCAATCTTTTGTAACACCTTGTAGGGACTGTAGTATTTAGGTAATAATTTATTATCCTTCTTGGTGTTCTTTAGGGACATCTCTTTGTATGGTTGTAGTCTTAAAAACATCCAATCCCCAAAATTAAAGCTCCATTCACTACGGTGTTGATTTGCTTGTTTTTTCATTCGATTTTGTGGTAGATTCAGGTTGTCCTTTAAGAGTTGGAGAACTTGTTGTTGATGCTCCATGTGGTTGTCTAACAATTCATCAATGACGGGAATGGGAAACTTATATTTAATGGTGATATTGTTGAGCGCTATGTAATCAGGACACATACGCCATGATCCATCTGGCTTGCGAACCATTACCACTGGTGCAAAGTAAGAACTTTGGCTAGGCCTAATTATGCCAGCCTCTAACATTTCATCCTCCATATACTCAATTTGACTCTTTTGACTAAAGGGATATTGGTAAGGTCTGATGTTAGGAGGAACACTGCCTAGAATTAAGTGGATAACATGATCAAAGTCACGAATAGATGGAAGACCTTTGGGAATATCTTCAAATACCTTGGAATGCTTATTAATGACCCTTTGGAGATCTGGGGAGATACGTACTTTTGAGTTTTGAACATCTAATGAGCATAATTGTGCAACTATACCTTGATGTCCATTTTTTAACAACTTTGTCATACCATTAGAGCTTATCACCTTGCTTGGTTTTCCTGTGATACCATTTAACTCATATTCTTTACCTTCCCATGAAAATTTCATGAAAATATTTTGAAAATTAAAAGAAACTATTCCCAATGATTGTAACCATTGGACACGCAAGACAAAATCAACACCATCCATTGGGATAACAATCATTGGACTATTCAATACATATTCCCACATAGCTATATTGGTATTATGGCATTTTCCTAAGCAATTTATAGTTCATCCCTCTGCAATCATTACTTGAAATTCTGGTGTTGGATAAACAAAGCAATTAAGAACTTTGTCTAATTTATATTGAATGAAAATATGAGTACTACCAGAATCAATCAACATTGTTACCTTCTGCTTTTTGATGTATCCTTCTATCTTGAGAGTCTGAGGAGTGATAATTCTAGCCAATGCATGGCAAGATATGGTGGGAGTAATTTCTTCTGAAGTATCCTCTTCCATTTCTTCTGAAGTCACCTCTTCTTGAGATGATTCCTCTTCTTTTGGTTCTTCATCTTCACAATCTATGTAGAATAATTTCTTCCCACTGCACTTATGTCCCTTACTATACTTGCTATCACAATTAAAGCATAATACTATTTCTCTTCTTTCATCTAGTTGCTGAGGTGTCAACCTTTGTGGTGGTTTAGAAGAAGGAACATTATTTTCTATATATGTGTTGGAGAAGGCCTTTCTAGTATTTATTGCCATGTTTTTATTTTCAAACTTCCTTACCATCATGAAATCCTTCTTTAGCGATGATGGTTCAAAGAGACGCACCTCATGTTGAATGTTATCTTTCAAGGTTCCAATAAAGAGATCTAACAAAGTATATTTTGAAATATTCTTCACTCGAAGACTTAGTTGCTGAAATTGTTTGATGTGATTTGTAACTGAACCTTTTGGCTTGAGATTTACCAATTTACTGAAGAAGGTGTTGCTATTTATATCCCCATAATGTGCAATCAATTCTTCGGTGAATATAGACCAAAATATAATAGACTCCTTTTTACAGTCACAAAGCCATTGCTACCATACAAATAGATTAGGTTCTAAATACACGGATGCAATAGTTACCTTTTGCATAGTGGGCACCTGGTGTAGATCAAAGAATTGCTCCAATTGAAAAATCCACGTGATTGGATCCTTGCCATCAAACTTTTGCATGTCAATCTTGGGGATAGAGTAGTTTCTTGGACCTGCATTGAACCTATGATGTTGTAGTGAATCATCAACTTTTGAGGACTCCAAATTCCTACTCTCCAATTGTTTTTCAATTTTCTCCAGACGTGACTGGAATAAGTCATCTTGTTCCTCCTTATCCTCTTCTTAAGTAGATAATTGAGGAATAAAGTTATGTTTGATATCCTTGATAAAATCCTTCAAGTATTGGGGATCTTCTTTACTATCCATCCCTTTGAGATCTTCTTTAGTAGCCATATTCTTTTCCAATTTAGCAAAGTCATCAATTTTCACATTTTCTTTAGACATATCTTCCAACTTGGACACTCTAAAAGAAATGACTTCCATTTCCTCATGGGCCGGGGATGAATCCTCTGGTTGTTTGAGTAGAGTGTGTTTATTTCCACTTCCTTTTGGTGGCATTTTTAACAATATCACACCCTATGGTTTACCACAAATATATCCTTCTACTAAAACCTATTCAAATGCAAAATGGTGTACCTTTTTCAATCACTGATTCAGAGACTGTTTTAGGGCTGACTTATAACTGAGGTAAAATTGCAAATATACCAAATATACCAATGCCATGGGTCTGACCTAATATGGATGAGATAAAAAAAGGTTATTGCAAATATACCAAAGCTTCTTATTGTTGTCCTATCCAAAAGAGAGAACTTGTAATGTATGCCACGTGTCCACTGTTTTGTTTATGTATCTTAAACTTACCATAGCTACCCTGGTCTGTCTTCTTTCATACGCAACTGGTCTCATTCCATTTGTATCTCCGATTCCTCAGATATGACTTTTTTCCCAAGAACGCCTGTTTTAGACTAGTTGTAGGACTAGTAAATAACCCTAGATTCCTCCGCAATTATCTCTGAAACTGTAATGGCCCAGGATTTGAATTTTTTTACTGTAGATAGTTTGACCTGTTTTGGAAATTGTGACTGTTAACACCTGTATTTTACAAAAAAGATGCAAGACCGATCGGAGGTAAGATTTTGTTGATTAAATACTTTGGGCCAAGGATATAGTACAAAGGGGCTGTATAATCTAAAGAGTAGCCGAGTCGGAAAGGTCCTGAACCATTGGTCTAAAGGAGAAGCAAATCGATGGTTTATATCCTTTCCGCCATCCAGAACATACAAGCAAGATAAGGGAATTTTGGGCCTCTAACGGCCTGCACACATCAAAGGCTTTAACATTGCTCAGAGCTGATCTACGGCCCATGTCAAATTCGCTGGCTGGAAGTGCATGGTGGATAAGGAAATGAGGGATCAGCGGAATCTCATACAGTCCTCCTGATCCTACGGACGAGGATTGAAAGTAGCATTGATCGACGGACATGTCGGTTTCCGGAAAGGTAACATGCATGCGCAATAACCTTTAGACCACCCAGCGAAAATGAATACGTGTTGCTCGATCCGACGGTTGGAGATCGCAGGATGGTGGATCGACGACGGAAAATGATTCCGGGTTGGAGACTTGCGCACCCGATAAAACCCCAGCACCCGGCGGAATATGGTACGTGGCGCAAGATCGGACGGTTGTTGAACGCCTGGCATCCCATCGACGGCCGAGAAGAATTCCGGGAGAAGAACTAGCGCGGAGAATAATTCCGGATTACACGGCGGAATCCAGTACGCGGCACTTGATCTGACGGTGTAGGAGCGACGGCGGATCACATCAACGGGCGAGGATGATTCCGCTGGGCAAAGTTGCTCGGCGGATTAAGATGGAAGAGCCCAGCGGAATCGGTAGACGAAGCACGATCCGACGGCCCACCCGCAAAGGCGAAACAGATCGACGGCTGCAGATGACTCCGGGCCCCGAAGTTGCACGATGGATAAAGCGAGGAGGCTCGGTGGAAAAGGGACATGTGGCATGTGATCCGAGGGCCAGGAATTCACACAGAAGAGGTCGACGGTCAGAAATGAACCCGGAAAAGAAAGATGCGCGAGGGTTAGAGACAAGTAGTGGTTGCGGAAATAAATGCCTCCCACGTGTCAAATCAGGGTGGTCCTATAAAGGCTAAATTGACATCTTCCGTGATTATTTTATTTCTCGGGACCCGGCGAAAAGGACCTGTCGATTTGGGCGCTTCCAGTTGTCAAGTACCAAGGCGCATTCTGAGCACACGCCTTCACAGTGAGCCAGGTAGGACTTCAATTCCTGTAATTTCTTCACCCCATTCATAGTATAAATTGAGAAATGGACCAGCAGAGTGAAGCTTCTGTGTCTGGTCGGGTCCCGGACGAAAGAGAAGAGTTCCTGGTAGACAGACACAGAGGTGTCTATGACCCTTTCCTGTCTACAGGAAGTGTGACTGGTAGTAAAGATAGATTGTGGTCCTGTTTTTTACGGGGAAATGATGTTTTAAATGTATGTAAGTGCTTTTTATATTTTTTCGCCCTGGAACAAACCCTCCACTTCCCCGAATTTGCCGAATGGTGCGCGGCGAATTACTCCCCCTCTCAGAGAGTCATAGTAAGTTAGTCTGCGTCTAGGATTTTATGTAAAGTTGATGCTACAGTAGTTAGAGAACATCTTAATCTACCCGAGGATTATCCCGGAGACCGCGAGTCCGTAAATGAGGCCATCCTTGCTGAGTTTTTCTGAAGTTGCCCAATTGATGCTCGCTCTCAATTCCTGTCAAGTATCCTGAAGGAAGGTCAGTCCTTGGAAAACCTCTCCTTACCTTACCCCCTGCATGTTTTTAGAGCTGAGGTGCAGTTAGTGATGTCGTTGGTCTGTCAGGTGTTGGGCCTAGATGACGATTGTCATATAGGTCATGTTATCCTTGGTTTCCTTCTGAAAGTCAATTCTTTGAGTCCCGAGTCCCAGTCATCCCCTGTACTTAATTTGGACGAGTATCTAGCAGAGGCAATCCACCTCCAGCTGACTGAGTTTCCCAAAGTACAGTTTTTCAGATTCCAAACACATTTGCTTCA